>JAOVVH010000052.1:21463830-21474971 GCA_028566435.1 Scorpiodoras heckelii
TACATGATTCCTTATGTGTTCCTTCATAGTCTGGATGACTTCAGTATTCATTTACAATGTAGGAAAAAAAGAAAAACACTGAATGAGAAGGTGTGTCCAGACTTTTGACTGGTACTGTATATCATGAATATCATCCACACTTAAAGAACACTGACCCACTGCACGGTTCATTACAAAAGCGAGTATATTTAGTCCTGTTTAACAGGATTTACTGCAGTGCACCATGTTCATCATTTTTTATATTAATCAGTTCTGATGTTTCAAACCTCATAAAAATAAGTGCTCTGATCCATATCTTGCATCATGTAGTTACATTTTTGCCACTAACTACTGTTTAACAAATGCAGTTCTATATCATGATCAGTATTGAAAGAATTTTGCCAACTCTATGTTGAGTTAAATTTTTTTACGAGGCGTCTTTTTTAAGTAAAAAATTGTGTACGATAATAAGTTTCTAATAATGGGAGTTTTTCATATGACGTGTTAAAGCTGGGCAGTATGGCAAAAAATTGCATATCCATATACTTGAAGACATTTCTAAGATATATGTGGTGATGCCATAATTGAGTTATACTAATAATCCTATTACTAATATACTAATAAACTAATTACTTACTAATTAGTAATAAATTACTAATAAACTAATATACTAATAAATAGGGTTATACTAATACTAATAATCAGTTCATTATGCTTTTGTGAGCTCTTTTATTATGTCAAATAGAGGAAGAGTGTTTTAACATGCAGTTATACTCATTAGTGCAGTGTTATAACAGTACTGATGAGATGCACAGGATCACAAAGAAGCCATTTCTTATGTAAAATGTAATACGATATTGACATTACACTGTCATATCATGTGTATGTAAGAAGTCTCACGACTGCTTCTATAATACTAATGCAAGATTGTCCTCATTACATACCCTTATTCATAGCTATAGATTCCTAAGAAGTAAGATGGTTTGTATGCCATGTGTGCACGTTTTCTGGGAACAAGTGGGAACATGTGATTTGGGTTCGTCAAGTTTCTGTCTTGATGTTTAAGAAGTTCATTCTGTTTAGGAATATTTCATATAAATATGAGGGACTTAGAGTGATTTGTGAATGCGCAGTTTAACAGCAATGTTTTAATAAACATAAAAGTAATACTGGTTCTTTCTGGTTTTAGGTATACAGTGTTGAAATTTAGTGTCGAATCACCCCATATATCATGCTGGCGCTGCCCTGTCGCTTTGGCCTCTTAACCCGTGGGAGATTTTCCTTGCCTACACAGCCTTCTCACCGTCTGGCCTCCGGTGCTCTTGCCAGCATGTACACCACACGCCTGTACGGTGGCGGAGGGGCCAAGCCTGGTCGCCGCATTGGCCTGATGGGGGGAGGGCAAACCATACTGGAGAATCATCATCACCCCATCGCCCCTCATCACCCTCACATCCCTCCTCCCCAGAGTTTCCCTCCTCCGCTGTACCAGGGCCGTGTGGATGCCCACCGGACCTACTACCAGCCCCATCAGCACTACCACACACACGCCCAGGTCCCTCACCTCCCCCCTCCACACTACCAGCCCCACGCCCACATGCACCACGGCAAAAAGAAGACCTGGAACTTCATACACGAGAAGATGAGCTACGACACCTTCTTCACCATGAAGCGTCTGATCGATCGCTCGCGCGGCGTGGACGAGGTGCTCCGCTGGGTCACTCAGAACCCGGGGAAGATCTCGCACAACCACTACCCTATCGCCTTACAGAAAATCGGACAGCTCCTGGCACTCCAGCAGGCTGGAGCGATTGGAAGTGGAGGAGGGAGCCCGGGGAGCGGTGGGGTGACTGCAGAGGGAGCTTTGTCCTCGCCCCCTGCTGTAGGCTCGGGTGATGGTGCAACCCGACAGATTCTGGATCACCCGGACTTCCAGACCCTCTGTGATGCCATTGTTAATGACTGCTCCAAGTTTGACAACTTTAGCATCGTCAACTGCCTTTACGCCGTGGCTGCACTTGGTAAGCCAGAGGATTTGAGTGTACTTTCACTAGTTTTAGTTCAGGTATCTTACTCTTTTTTTAGTGCATGATAATATAGTAAAGAAATGTAATTGCAATTAATCTTCTTTAGTGTATTTCAGTGTGTAGTCATAAGTAACCAGTATGAGTTGTTGAACTGGTTAGAGCCATACAACACACAAAGGAGGTTTCTTTACAGAATAATTTCTTTTTCACATTAGACTAATTAACTGTGGGAATACTACTGAATAAATCTTACTCAGGCTTCTGTGACTAATCCCTCCTGGATACTATAGACTTGTACCTAAGAACTGTTTCAGTAATCATAAAGACACTTCTGTGCTTATACGAAAGACTCATATTCACACTATTCACATCATACTGAACATCCTTTCAAATCAACACACTTACTTCTGTATGAATGTACAGAATACAGCTGTAGTAATGTAGTTATTTATAATCACACTATCTGGTATCACCCAGACGAGGTTTTCTTTTGAGTCTGGTTCTTCTCGAGGCGTTCTTTCTCACGTCTCTTGCTGCTGTCACCTCGGGCTTGCTCAGTACAGATCTGGATTTCTGTAAAGCCGTTTTGTGATAATGGCTGTTGTTAAAAGCAGCATGCAATTGGAAATGAATGTAAAAGCATTGTGGCATTTTGGGATGAACTTGACTGCACGGGTCAGCGTTTTTATTAGTACGTGATTATTACATCAAATAGAGTGCTGTAACAAAGTATTTCCCCCCGTACAATTTCTTCTATTTTAAATAGGGATGTGCCGATCCGATCTCAGAGATCGGAATCGGGCCGATCAAGGCATTTTTTAACTGATCGGAATCGGCTTTACTGAAGCCCGATCCTTTGTTTTACATCAGCAGTCACACAGATGTCATAAACGGAGAGCACAGTTTGTGGCAGGACGTGGCTGTAATGTCTACTTTGTGGAAATACTTTAAATTGGAAAGCGAAACAAGTTCAACAGTGAAGTGTAATGTCTGCAATGCAAGTGTTTCATGAGGCGGTAGTAGCAGAGCCGCGTTCAATACTACTGATTTGATACAGCACCTAAAAAATAAACACTCAGCCGAAATACAGCGAGTTTATGCAGGCAACTCGGGCAAAGGCTGCACCTGAGCAACATACGCTAGCAGAAACGTTTAAAAGAAGAGAGAAATTTTCTCGAGACAGCGACATGGCCAAAAAGATTACACAGAGGGTCATTGAATTCATCGCTTTGGATGACCAGCCTATCGTTGTGGTAGAAAATACAGGTAATATAGTAAAATTAAAAAAATAAAAGAACATTAAGCAATAGCTTGGATGCAGCCAATTTTTTCCTAAAGCACTGCAGAGCTATTCAGTTGTTAAATATATACATAGGATTAATTTCAATAACTGTAATGCACTTGAAGTGTGCACTGTGTGAACACTATTATCTAGTTCTTATCTAGACAATATCTAGAAAATAGAAATATCGGTTTAAGGCTCGATATCGGAAGACGCTCACAATTAATGACTCAGATCAGATCGGGAACAAAAAAACTTGATCGGGACATTCCTAATTTGAAATGTTTCAGATCATCATCAACTAATTTCACTTCAATCAACTTGAGTAAACACAAAATGCTGCTTTTAAGTAATCATTCCATTTATTGAAGATAAAGATTTATTTAAAGTCTATATCACTCATGTGACTCTGACCGGTGGATGTTCTCTTCAGGATTTTCTGATAGAGAGCAGAATCCATGTATTCATTAATTAAGACAAGTCATCCAGGTCCTGCAGAAGCAAAGCAGCCCCACCGCCATGTTTGACTTCAGGTATGGTGTTTAATGGTGGAATGTGGTGTTCATTTATACCGCATGTAATGGGACCCGTGTCATCCAAAAAGTTCCACTTTTGACTCATCAGTCTGAAGAATATTATAGCAAAAGATATGTGGGTCATCTAGATGTTTTTTGTCGATTGTGAGACGAGCCGTTGTGTATTTGTTTGGTCAGCAGTGTTTTGCGCCTTACAGCTAACTCATGGATGCCATTTTTTTCCCCGTGTCTTTCATATTGTGGAATCCTGTACATTGCCCATAACTGAGGCAAGTGAGGCGTCGGGGTCTTTAGATGTTTGTCTGGGTTCTTTTGTGACCTCTTAGGAAGGGTCTTCACTGTTTCAAGATGTCTCCATTTGTCCTTGATTCAGCTCGATTTAGCTAACAAGTCGTATGCTGACTATTTTAACTGTATGTTTTGCTGTTTCTGTAGCGCTGGACAAATTTTGTAAAATCCTTTATGTACGAGCATGTCCACATTGAGAACAGCAATAAAAGTTAGATAATTAAGTTTTAGTTTTGCTCATCTGTAAAATATTCAGAGTACGAATTGACCTGACAAATTTGTATGTTGTTGCAGCAGTACTTCAGGTCATACGGATACTACCAGCTGATCATAGCTTTGTGTTCCTTCAGGGCTGCCGAGTGACTCTCGGATAGTGCAGGTGCTGGAGGAGGAGTCGCAGGGCCGCCTGTCGCAGTTCAACCAGAAGGACATCTCCATGGTGTTCAGTAGCTGCATGAAACTGCACCCGTCCAGCCAGCACCCACTCATCGAGTCGTGTCTGGCAGGCTTGGAGAAGAACATCGAGCGTGAGCGCCACCCACAGACGCTGTTCCTGCTGCTCTCTTACTATCGCACCAAGTGGCGTGCACTGCAGGCGGCCGACACCGCCTCGGCGGAACAGCTCGTCGTCGACCGCAAGATCCTGCGGCTGGTTAAACACACGCTGGCCAGTGTCAGCTGCGTACGTGACCACGAGATGACCTTACTGGACGAGATGCTGGCGGCGTGCGCCCGTGAGGCCAGCAACAAGAGCCTTGAGCTCATCTTCAGCTCTCACCTTTTCTACCAGAACAGGCAGGAGAAGTTTGTGAGCAGCTTAGCTGGTGAGTTGGGCCACTTCTAAAACAAATGTAGCATCTATTCTTAGCCTTTGTTAGATTTTGTCTCCAGTAAATTTTAGTCATTTTCTGAGTCAGTGAGACTCAGAGCTTGTGGTTATGGTCTTTTTTTTTTTTTTTTAAATGGCAGCCATTTAGATTAGCTCAGTTTCTTTGTCTAGTCATGGTCTTGCATTGTATTGTAAGAAAGTTAGACATGGTCACATGTCCATAATCTGTATTAGTTTGACTCGAGCTTGATTTGAACAGCACATTTCCACAAGTTGAGTACAAAGAATCATTGCATCTTAGGCACCTATTTCTTTAGTATAAATTTTGTTATAGAGTGCTTGTTAAAGAAAGCAACACATTATATAGCAGACCACTTTTCAGATAAAAAAAAACATAATGAAGGCTGCTTGGTTTTGCCGGCCGGAAAAGAAGCAAGTGTGACAGACAAAGTCTCCAGAAGAGCTGTGGCAGGTTCTCCAACATGCTTAGTAAAACTTACCAATTAATAAAACTGCACACATTGTACCTGGGAACACTGTTTAAGAAAAAAGGGCACCAGATATTGACTTTCTTTAGTTTACTATATTGTACTGTACTGTACACTGTACGCATAGTCTTCATTATCTTCATTATTTCTGAAGGCATCTTTGCTTTACAGCGAGTCTTTGCATGTGCCTGAGACTTCTGCATTGTATTGTACAGTAATTAGCTGGTAAGTTTTACTGAGCGTCTTGGAGATTCTGCCACAGCTCTTCTGGAGACTTTGACTGTCACACTTACTTCTTTTTTTGCATGTAAAACCCAGCAGACTTCTTTATGTTTTTTGTCTCAAAAGTGGTCTGTTATGTAATATATAGCATTATTTAGTGATATAAAATTTTTGGAAATATAAAATCTTTCTGTACTGACTCATTAATCCAAAAGTCATATAAACGAACATAACTAAAACTAAGATTTGTGCACAGTACTGTATATACATGGACTTTTCACTTATTCTACTAGAGGAGCTGCCTAAAAAGGTTGACAGTATCACCCCTTACACCATGGCCCTCATTGCCAAGTATATCGCACGTCATCGCCTCAGAGAAACGCAACTACTGGACACCATTGCAGAATTCCTGGTCAAGAAGGGCGAGTACTTGGACAGCAAGGTGAGGAGGGAGAATGGTACTGTTATGATTTAGCTTACAGTGAAAGGATTTGATTAATAATTCATTGAATTTTGTGTTTGATTTAAAAGTGATTTTTGTAAATTAAGAACGATTCAGTACTGCGATTTGATTTGGTGATTTTCTTTTAAAGAAATATTACAATTCATTAAAATGTTTTTAAACATTTTTATACCCCTTATATTTGTTTGTTCTTTCTCTTTTCAGCATTTGAAATCTATTTTGGACAGTATGACATTAATATTAAGAGAGAAAACTATTGAGTCTATATTCCGCTCAGTGGAATATATAGTGAAGTTGGGGGTTTTTTTGTGTAAAAAGTAAGGTGTGGGCGGCACGGTGGTGCAGTGGGTAGCGCTGTCGCCTCACAGCAAGAAGGTCTCGGGTTCAATCCCCCGGGTGGAGTGGTCTGGGGCCTTTCTGTGTGGAGTCTGCATGTCTTCACCGTGTCTGCACGGGTTTCCTCCCACAGTCCAAAGACATGCATATTAGGTTAACTGGTGTTTCTAAAGGGCCCTGAGTGTGTGTGTGCGTTACGATGGATTGGCACCATGTCTAGGGTTGATCCTGCCTCATTCACCGCTAGGCACCGGCTCTCCCGTGAACTTGGGGACAGGAATAAGCAGTTAAGATAATGAATGAATGAATGAATGAATGAATGAATGAATGAATGAATGAAAGAAGCTATTTTGCTGTTGTTTCTTCTGTCCAGGTGATCCAGAAGCTCGTGTTCCCTTTCAGCCGCATGAGCTATCGGCCAGCCAACGAGACTCAGTTCTTCTCTAAGCTGGAAATGGTGCTGGAGCTGAAGGCTCTGAGCTCACCGCTGGCTACTGTCAATATCCTCATGTCCCTCTTCCAGCTGGGACACTTTCCCAGCCTGGTGCTGCACCGGGTCTTCTCCCCATCCTTTATCAGCAACGTCACCAGTGAGTCCATCACTTTCCAGATCTCGGCATTACTCTGCCATGTTGAATTAGGACTAGATCTCTGTAATGAGTTTCAGATTATGATGTTTTTATATTTGCTTTTATATCTGTTGTATCTGATTAAATCCTGGTCATGCTATAATGCTGTTTAACTTTCCGTATAGTGTCAGGTAGCGTAATCGCGGTGTCATAACTTACCGGAGCTGCATGATAATAGCTCAAATGAAATCACAATTATTCAGGCAATGTAGGCACAAAATATCTCTGTCGTGCTGCATGATTTTAATCATCATTCTAAAGCAGAACCTTTGATGCAGAACCGTGTATATGATAAGTCTTCAAATCTTCGATTCACATTGCTTTTGATTCATTTGCTGTGTGTTTTAAAGTCTAAAGTAGATACTGTCAGAATCAGATTAATGTATATGGGAGTGTGTATAGGTGTGTGTTAGCACTCTAATTCTCAAGTAAAGTACAAGTACTTCAGAATTGTACTTGTGTGTAGTACATGTACTTTCCACCACTGCATTCGCACCCAGCCCACCTAGCATCAGGAGTGACCCCAGCCACATGCATTGTATCTATACAACACATTCCTATTTCTGCCTGTGTCACTAAGCTGGATTGTTGGCTGTGTGCTGCTCTGCAGATAGTCCGTATGCTCTGATTGTACGCCGCTATTTGTCCCTGCTGGACGCCGCGGTGGAGCTCGAGCACAGAGATTACACGGGGCCTCGTCTGCAGGACTCGTACAAAGTGCTCATGTTTGACCACGCGCTCACTGCTGACGAGGTCAACCGCAAGTACAGGTCAGTGCACAGCTCTTGGAAACCAAAACACATATAATAACGATAAATATATGATGAGAGAGTCGAAATACTTTCCAATTTGATACATGGAAAGTAGTTCAGGGAAAAACCAGGAATTTACCTAATGTATTCCTGTTGGACTTGATATAACCCATATCCAGAATGCTCATCTATATAATCTTATGTTCTATTTGTAAATAAGGTGTATTGATAATTATAAATGTATTACATCTCTAAGACTGTCTTCTTTGAAAAAAGGAAGTTTTTTTGTAAAATAAATCCTTTTTAGCGTTGTAAATTGTTTGAATGAAGCTTTCAAGAAACTAGCCCTGGGTTAGAGCTGAAGATCTTTGCCCAAACCCGACCCTACCCGTATTAATTTCTGTCGGGCTCGGGTTTGCACGGTAAATGAGCAGTCAGGTGATGCGTTTCGATTAGCGCCAGAAACCCAGCTGGCATTTCAACGATTATTTACCATTGAATCAATATCAGGGTCAAGATTGATTCACCGTTGAATTAGGTTTCGTTTTTGAAAAGTGAATCAACGTTGATACCGCGACGCTGTGTCAACGTCTTTTAAAACGGTGTACTTGTCGGGTTCGGGTCGGGCTCGGGTCCAATTCTGTCGTGCTCGGGCCGGGTCGGGTTTGACTTTTCAGGCCCGATTACAGCTCTACCCTGGGTTTATTGAATTGAAATTGACCTTGAAATAATGAACAGATTGTAAAAAATAATTTGTTAAATCTAAGTTGCTAGCATAATTCCACTTTAGGTAACTCAGTTGGGTAGGATTTAGTTATGAGCTGCCGGATGACTGCATTTATTTTGCATAATGTATGCATGCATGTCTTATCTTTGATTGTCCTCAATATTTAATCATGAAGCAGTTCTGTACATTTAGTATATTGTACAGTTAGTTACAACGGCAGAAATGGAAAAAAAATATTGTAGTACCTAATCACTCTGCAGTAAATGCTAGTGTTTTTAAATTTTGTACAGTCGGAGCTGCTCACGAACAGTTGCTTGATTGTTTTGCGTAGACTTATGAGTTTGTCTTTTTGTGTTGCAGTTACAAAGGTCTTGTCGCCGAGGCCCTCAGGCAGTTGGTCGGAGAACATGGTTACAAGCAAGATGAAGTTCTACCTCCAGGATATTACACAGGTAGAAGACATTTTGATGTTCTGTGATTGAAATATTGGTACATTTGCGTATACATAGTTGACAGATATCAAGTCACGGTCTCGTTCTTCTGCTTTATCGTTCTTTCCTTTCCTCTTCTGCGATTCTTCCCACCCGCTGCACAGATTTTTTGCTGTGGATAGACCATGCGGGCCGTGTTCTTCCCATCAGAGCAGGCTCGACAGCGGTCCCATTAACAGTGGATTCTTCTATGTGCACAGTTGTGAACCCCAAATCACCGGATAGTTCCAGCTCTGTTGCTGCTCTCACCTCTGACTTCCAGAAGTTCTCTCCTTTCTCCCCGCCTCTAGAGGAGGGTGTCGACAAACAAGCCGAAAACGATTCCACCTTCCTGCCGCCCCACATCCCGAGAGCAGGCACCAACGGAGCAGTCCCACTGGACTACAGCACCTACTACCCAGCTTCGGATTACTACACCAGTCTGGCCAAGGAGCACTCTGTGGAGAGCCAGGACAGCTCAACACTGAGCAGCCCATCAGAATGTCTGGCTCAAGCTGGATCAGCTGTCCCCGGCGCTACTGCACCACAGGACTCCCTCTTCCAGTTCTCTATTGGAAAGATACTAGAGGATGAGAGCGGTTCATCCATCCAAGTGGGGGCCAATTCAGGACCCGACTGCAGTATCACACCTTTCTATGAAGGCGTGACCTATGAGGCAGGAGATAGCAATGCAGTGAGTGCTGCTCCACTCCAGCTGCACTCAGCAAAACCCTCTGAGATGGAGAGGACACCCGGGGACCATATTAAAAGGTCAGTCTGGGGTCACATTCCTCAAAATTTGATCGACAGTCAAATGTAATTTCATAAAGCAGCAATATGGAAATTGTATCCATGTGCGTCAGATGGCATGCCTTAATCAAATACACATCCATTATAAGTATTCATTTATTAACAGTGTAAATGTATGCTTTTTTTGTTGAGGAGTTAAGTAGATACAACGAGTCAACGAGAAATGGACAAGACAGTGAATAGCATTGAATACCCTAATCTATAAACATCCTCAAGTTTTGTATTTTACTCCACACACAACAATCACACCCACATACACACCTGCACACAAACACACACAACCAGTACAGATGACGTCACCATCAACATCTAGTTTAATGACAACTGACAACAGTAAATCAGTGCGCTTTCAGAAAGAATAAATAAATAGAAGAAGAAATTAAATAAATTTTTAAAAAAAAATTTTTTACAAAACATTTTGTACAGTGTTTTGTAAAAAATGTTTAAAGACATTTTTATTCTCTTGCTTTTAACATCTTTTAATCTATGTGCTTTATAGGGTGGTGTGTATTTAAGTATTGTGTATCGCCTACTGAATATAGGATTATATTATACTTTAATTGTCTGGTATTGTGCATTAATTGTATGTTTTCTGTAAAACACATTGTGATTTATTCTAGAAATGTGCTTATCTTCTCCATTCTAAGAAAATACTTGACATCATGGTGCAATTGAACAGGGTTTCGAGGACTTCCTCAGTAACAGAATACAGCGTCTCGCCAACTTCAATGCCAAAATGTCTGATCGAACCCCAGTGAGCGAGGACAAATCAGTAGAAAAACTCAATATTGAAACAGAGGGATTCATATTGATGTTGATACCTAGAACCTTTGTCATTATCTCAAAGTAGTTAGACCAGAATTTACATAGAGGGGGACAAGAAAATGCGTAAGTGACATAAGTTACAGTGAGTGGCATCACATTTATCACATTGATTATCAACATCATGAAAATTGGCTTTGCCATTATCTGGTTGTTGTTTTTAAAATACAGTTTCCTAGAGCATAGTGGCAGCATACTGTATATTACAGCAACACGTTATTGCTGCCTCACAGCTCCAGGGTCCCGTCAGCTCAGGGTACTATATGTGTGCACTCTTGCATGTTTTCCTCATGTCCATGTGGGTTTCTTCTGTGTCCTTCCAGTTTCTTCCATTTCACAAAGCATACAGGTACAATACCAGTCAAAAGTTTGGACACACCTTCTCATTCAAAGTTTTTTTTTTTCCTACATTGTAAATGAATACTGAAGTCATCCAGACTATGAAGGAACACATAAGGGATCATGTAGTAAACTTAAAAGT
>JAOVVH010000052.1:21601312-21613049 GCA_028566435.1 Scorpiodoras heckelii
TATACCTGTCTCTGTGGAGCCTTCAGACTCGCTGTTAGGTCGCTGTGACGTGACCAGGGAGGCGAGACTGGTGGGTGGGAATCAGCAAAATGACTAAATTGTGAGAAAATAACCAAACAATGTGGTACATGGGTTTGAGCAGGGAAACCACCAAACTGTTCTGGACTCCAGGACTGGAGCTGTGCAGCCCTGTTCTAGACTTTTCTATATCTTAGAACGTACTGGTTTAGACTTGTATTTGTCCATCTAAAAGTGTGTTCTCTTATGGTGCAGCTCCGCAGGGTGATTGGAGACTTTGGCGTTCCCATTGCTATCGTCATCATGGTTTTGGTGGATTATAGCATAAAAGACACCTTCACCCAGGTGAGTTGTTAAAAGAAAATAGCACAGAAGAAGCTTACTGTTCAACTTTGTTATTTTAGACCTTCGTTAATCATTGTTTCATCAGGTACAGCTACATTTATTCAGCTAAACCAGCATCCAGCACTACTGACTTTTTTTTTTTAAGCTGAACGCTCAACACTCCTCTTTTCCCTCTACAGAAGCTGAGCGTGCCGGACGGCTTCAGTGTGACCAGCCCAGAGAAACGGGGCTGGTTGATCAACCCACTGGGCTCTGATGGTCAGTTCCCAGTCTGGATGATGGCTGCTAGCATTCTGCCTGCCCTGCTCGTGTTCATCCTCATCTTCATGGAGACACAGATCACCACGTGAGCCAACATGATCAGCTAGTATCGAGTTCTCCCATCACTCAGAGCACGTCTAAGCACTTGATGGTGTCTAATAGCTCCTGTATTTTGAAGAGGGCAGGTGCTGCTCTAATCCACACAGATTCACAGCCCTGTGGTGTTGAATGAGTGGAAATGAGAAATTTATTGGTGGCTTTACATGCCTTAGAGGAATTATGTGTTGGGTAATACCTTCTCCTGGTTGATAGCTCTCTTGTGAAGGGTGCAGTGTGAACTAGCAGGTTGGATCAGGTCGGAAAGACTAGTACTCGGGTCATGGGGAAAAAAATAACCTAACATCTGCAACATGCCACATACTGTAAAGACATATTTCCTTGCCTATGCACTTTACTTACAGTACAATACAATACAATACAATTTAACATGGAGCTCATGTGCTCTGTTTAGGGTTTACCATAAATGTCTTGTCACTGAATGTACCATAAAAACTGGTATACCAGTTAATTATTGGTAGGTCCCCCACCAGATCTTGGAGGGAACATTGCACATTCACCGAGAGTCTTTTTACAGCCACACTGCTGTCGTAAGTTCGAGGTTTTACCCGAATTCTTGTAGTCACTGTAGGTACACCGTTGAGATGCTCATACGTGAAAGTCCGAACTTTGTTTCTGCCTCCGAAATGCTACGACCCATCTTACGAGCTCTAACTATTAAACCGCTTTAACAATTGAAAAATCATGATAACCTGCCATTTCCACAGCGGAAACAGATCTAGAAGATCCCACAGATGTCTTTCGCTTTATATACGCACTGGCGGACTTGCGTAGGTGGCGTTGCTATGCATTTTGCATAGGCTTATATAGGCATACCAGTTTTTCTGGTACTTCTGCTTACATAGTGTACTGCATACAGCACATGTCAGTTTATATTCAACCAGAGGAAAAAAAAGAACAGAAAAACAAATGTGACATGATAAAATGTCTTTCAATAAGCTATTTATTTGATATTTGATTAAAAAAATTCCCCCTTTAAAACTAATCTTGAAATTACTATACTAATTACAAAGCTGGGTTGTAATGGTCATCTCGTTTCAATATGAAATTCTGCCTTAATATCAATCGTTCTCACTCCTGGCTATTCTGTTTCCAGAAACTGAGCCGTATTGCCCTCATCATTTTTGTATTTCGTTTTACTTCTAATGATTGCATTTTTGACTGTTTGCATGTGCACGTTTCGGCTCTGCGCTACGGTTCTGATCTGACAATATTGCACACGTCTATAGCATGAGAGAACATAAGCTGTGCCTGTTTCAGTAGGTTTGAATGGTAGGACAGTACCCAAGACTTCTTTGCCTTTTTTAATTAGCAAATTTTGCACAATCGTAACATTGCTCTGGCATGATATCCGTCTTTTCTGTGCGCATTCGATTCATGTAGCCATGTTACAAATATGTGATAAGGATGGATGGAGATTCTGACTCTGAAGGTGTCTCTTTTTTTTTTTTCCAGTCTCATCGTGAGTAAAAAGGAGAGGATGCTAGTGAAGGGGTCCGGCTTTCATTTGGACCTGCTCATCATCGTAGCCGTGGGTGGGATCTCGGCCTTGTTTGGCCTGCCCTGGCTGGCTGCTGCAACCGTGCGCTCGGTGACCCACGCCAATGCCCTTACTGTCATGAGCAAGGCCGTGGCACCTGGCGATAAACCTCGCATCCAGGAGGTAAAGGAGCAGAGGGTGACTGGACTTCTGGTAGCAGTTCTTGTTGGTGAGTCCAGTTAAAGTGGAGTAGGTGGTTTGTTTTTTTTTTATGTCTTTTTGCTGCTTCCACAAAGGTTCGAAATGTCTAAAGTGAACTGGAGTTTATATTGGATATCTTTGGATCAAGGTGTCGTCTTTGCGGTTCTGGAACGTGTTGGGAAGATGGAAAACACCGTCTTAAAAGTAACCAGTAGATAAAGCTGTCAAATAAATGTACTAGAGTAGAAAGTACAATATTTCCCTCTGAAATGTAGTGGACAGGAAGCGTAAAGTAGCTGAAATGGAAATTACTTACTTACAGTACTTAATTACAGTACTTAAATAGATGTACTTTGTTACTTTCCACCACTAATGATCTTGTTGCTGAATGAGCAGATCCTTACAGCCGGGATCTAGAGGAAAGCCTTTCCATAGGATAGGAGGTTATTATAAAGGCTAAATGGGACCTAATCTGGGATGGGAGCTTTAAAAAGTACATATGGATCTGATGGTCATGTGTCCACAAACTTTTGACCATTTAGTGTAGGCATTATATCATGTTTTATTATGTAATATATTTATTTATATAGTTCAGATGCTAACCACAGCTTTGCTCCCGTAATTGTCTGTGACTCTGTAGGTCTTTCTATCGTGATCGGGGACGTCCTAAAGAAGATCCCCATCGCTGTTCTGTTCGGGATTTTTCTCTACATGGGGGTTATGTCGCTCAACGGCATCCAGCTGACGGAGCGCATGATGCTGCTCTTGATGCCTCCTAAATATCACCCAGACCATATGTATGTGCGGAAGGTCAGTCATCTCTCCTAATGTAGTCAAAGTTATTAAACGTCTTTACCGCAAACATCGCCATCAGTGTCTCCTCAGGAAGCCCTGCCAATCCCACTAATACCATCAATCAGTGCCAGAATCTCAACAGCTCAGAGGCAGCTGTAACCCGGCTTTTCTATAAGGCACCGGTCTACTTGAGCATCCCCTTGACCTTTGACCTGTCTGTTTCAGGTGCGCACTCTACGGATGCACCTTTTCACAGGTATCCAGGTGATGTGTTTGGCTGGGCTCTGGGCCGTCATGTCCACCCAGGCCTCGTTAGCGTTTCCCTTCGTCCTTATTCTCACCGTTCCCCTCAGGAGGTTCCTGCTGCCTCGGATCTTCACGCAGCGCGAGATGCAGTGTGTGAGTGTTTCTCAATTTAGATAACACTGATTGGAAGTTTTCTCCCTGCTATGACTGGTTTAAGAGGTGTTTTTACAAGGATTTTGCTGTTTATGGTTTATGGTAGTGTGCTTAAGGCATTGCTGGGGCTATAAACTCTGTACACATGGGGGATAGTGCTATTTTTGAAGGAATTTGAATATTAATGAGACCCCAGACAGAGTAAACATTAGCAGCAGCACTACTGTAAGTGATCTCACAGCACAGAAGGTAAAAACTAGGATTGGATCTCTTTTAATTTTATCGATTCTGATTGGTTAAAATGGTTAAAATCAAGATATCCAACAGAAATATCTTTATTCTTTTAAGTGTTAACTGAGCATTTACAGAGTACTAGTACATACACTGAAGTGACAGAAAAACTGGTATAGCAGTTACTACTTGGTAGGTCCCCCACGGGATCTTGGAGGGAACGTTGCACAGTAGTCACGCTGATGTTTGTCGAGGTTCCAGCATTGAATTCCGATGTTATGGTACTTGAGGCAGTGTTACACATCTATCACGTGAAACGATTCTTGCCAGCCGATGCTGGTCACGTTCACCCAGAGTCTTTTTACGGCCACACTGCCGTCATAAGTTCGAGGTTTTTCCCGGAGTTCGTGTAGTCACGGTTACACCCTTGAAATGCTCATTCGTGAAAATCCAAGCTTTGAGTCTGTCTCTGAAATGCTACGACCCATCTCACGAGCTCCGACTATTATACCGTGTTGAACATCGCAAAATCGTGATAACTTGCCGTTCTCATGGCAGAAACAGCTCTAGAAGCTCTAGAACTGCTGGATGCAACCAATGACGTGTATAGGTGGCGTTAATATGCATTTTGCACAGGTTCCAGTAACAGTTTTTCTGGACAACAAATGGACATGCTGTTGCACTGATGCCTTTTTTTTTGCTATATAAACGGTTATTGCGTTTAGGAACAAACAAGCAGCACCAAAATTCTTTCCGGGTACCTGGTACTTGGCATTTAGGATTCAGTTCTAATCGAGTTTCGGTTCCCGACCCTAGTAAAAACTGATTTCTTATGCACTCGGAGGCAGGATACAAGGTTGCAGTGGTTCTACGGCAACGTTATAGTGCTGATGAACGTGTTAGAGGAGCAGTGACAAAATCGTGTGTATTTGTGAGCTATATAGAATACAATCAGACATTTTAGCTAGTTATGTATCTATGCATTCCTACCAAGTAGTCCAGACCCACTGTGTTAAAAGTCACACAGTCAGGTCAGTAGAAAAACACTAGACTATTAAACCTACTTAATGAAGAGCTTTAAAATCGAAGCCTGGTTGTTTCATCGTGCCTGTATCTTGTATCCTGTATCCTGCTTTCCTCATCATGTGTGTGTTTTTCGCAGCTTGACGCAGACGACGCAGAGCCCACGTTCAACATGACGGAGGGGCAAGACGAGTACACAGAGATGCACGTGCCAGTATGACACCCTGATCAACGCAAGCACAATCTTACTTTTCAGTACACCATCTTGTCAAAATCAAAGGCTTCGACCAATCAGTGACCGTAATCGTCGACTGTAGTTCTGTTTCCTGGAGCATGAGGCACAAGTCAGGAGTCAGGAGTCACGAGTCGAGCTTATGCAATCATTTTATAGCTTTGTGTCCAGTTCAAATTGTAACTGATAGTAAAACCGTATTTGCGTACATATATATATATATAAAAAAAGGCTTCCCTGGTTGTCAGTATACTAATAGTTCTTAATCCACAAGGTTTAGTGTGTACTAACACCTGGGCTTTATATATTTGTGTAGTGAGAGTGAAACGTGACACACGCACACCCCTCCCCAACCACACGAAGCACTTTCTGACCAATCATAATGCTTTTGTTTGTTACTGATTTTTCAATGTACTGACACCAGGCTGAAATGTAATGTAGACTAAACAACTATCAAATATTTAGGTAACAGCTATTGGCAAGTGTTTATTTTTTATTTTGGACCAGCACTAAAAAGTTTTTTTTTGCAAAACTTAATGACTATATTTTAAATCTGTTGTGACGAATATGCAAAGTTTTCGGCGCTAACATGCAATCCTGGATCACCTGTCCTAATCACCACGCGTGGTGTATATCTCCTGGACGAGACTAAGGAAGGGAGAAATAAAACGCTAGTTTAGTATAGAACGGTGGTCCGCCGTCGTTTGGATCCGGCACTCGTCGATCGTGTTACTTGTTGTAAATACGGAGTAGGAAGTTCTCAGTATGAATGCACACATGCACAAGCAGAGATCCAGGTGATGTTTACTGTCCCTGGCAATCGACTGGTGATCACAGAACCACAGTTACATATGCAACTAGTGTTATTCTGTATATCTTTTATATATATATATATATATATATATATCTTTAAAGCCAAAAAGTATCAAGAGAGCGGTGTATAGTTAGAAACCTGCGTTGTTGCTGTAGGGAGTTTAGCCATTCTCAAAATAGGAAAGGTCAGCTTGTAGGTGCGCGCTCGCAACTGAATCTGTGCTCACGCGTACGCACTCGCCGGTGGGCGTGTCTGACTCTTGGGGGGGATATCTGCGTTGCGATTTCTCAACAGCCAATCACGTCGCTGTTAAACTTAGGAAGCAGTCTACTTTGTGGCTAGTTAGCATACTAACGTTCCAACATTAGCTACAATAACGGGAAATCCTAAATTGTCTCTGTAACTTTTAAAAAATGTAATCAATACAAAACCAAACAAATTATATATATATATATAAACATCCGTCTGTGAAGTTGATCCTTGGTTCATCTTGATTTATTTTTTCCATTTGAGAGCCCTCAAGGGATATTTGCATAAATGCTGTTTGATTGGTTAATGCCTGCGATGGATTGGAATATTTGCATAAATATCTGCATAAATTTCATTGGCTGCTGAAAGTTGTTCGACGTTGCTGAACTTTCGGCCGCGAGCGAAGTGACGCGACGGGACCCCAGTTCAGAACGTGACGCACGCAGACGTGTGAGCGCTCCTTTAAACGCTTCATTCTGAAATAAATGGCTACTGAATATATTTTTACATATTTTACATTTCAAATGAATAGTAGTGTTTAGGACTATAACTGAAAGTCATAAGGGATGATGGTACGCAATCTTGCCTCTTAGGACAGTTAATGAGATTTTAAAGGGTTCTGTGGTGTAGGCTGGCAATAACGGGCCACATCTTAATACTAGCTTTTAAATAAAGATAGGCAACTGACTCGAATGTTCGCACAAACACATCATCACGCCTGTTCGTTTTATTCTGTAGTGAGATTCTTTATTAAAAAAAAAAAACTTTTGAAATCCAAAGATGCAGTACAAGCTGAAATCTTGAACATTTCTGCATGTTGGGGTTTTTCTGGTCTAATTTTATTTTTGTACTTGTACTCAGTGGTTTCATTTTTAAACATTTCATGAGCGATATATTTGTGGGTTAATTGTTACACGTGCAATCTCTCTTACATTCCATCAATATAACACTCAAACTGATTTTTTTTTCCAAAAAATCTTGAACAAAACGATATTTTACTCCTGTGTGTAACTGTACATTTATTTTCATTTGCTCTTGCCAAAAACAATTGTGTTTCAACCACTTGAGCTTATGATGTAGTGCCTTTTAATAGAATATTGCTGTAAAGCGGCCGGGTGAAACTGTGTAGTCGCTTTTGCTTGATGGTAAAAAAGGTAAAGCAGAAGTGACCTTGTTTGTTATTGTATGAATGAGGGTAAAGAGTGACATGGTGTGATTTGTGAGACTGATGAGGTGAAAGTGTGAAAGAATAAATTCCTCTGTGTTTATATACAGTGCAGACTTAATAAAGCAACTCAACATTTCTATCCATGTGTCGTGTTATTGTGTTGCATTGACACTTTATGATTTACATTTATCCTATGATGATGATGATATTATAGTGGTTGAAAAGCATTATATTATTATTATTCTTCTTCAACACAATTCTGCGATTAATACAGCCTGAACCGCTTAAAGTATTGACACGGTTCAAACACCATTACGCAGATAATGGTGCTGTGTGGTGTGCTATGTATTTTTCTCAAAAATTTCTCGTAGGAATGAATGGGGCCACATGCAGTCATATGACCACGCCCCATAGGTCACATGACCACCCCCCCTTTTCCTTCAGGAAATGCAAATCTAGTTGTTATTATTATTATTATTATTATTATTATTATTATGAGCAGCAGTAATAGTAATAGTGTTTATAACACTGAAAGGTCATTTTTGCCTTGCGAAGGTCCTTGATATCTAAAAACTTTTAAGAACTTTTTCTACAATTGTCCTTTATGGCTGAATTTCCAACAAAATAAAAGCCCTTGTTTAAAAGACAATACAAGCAACGCTAATTTCATTTTACACACAAAATGTGATAGTGTACGGACACTCTAGTTGGCTAATGAGTAAATTGATGCTACGCATTTTGCGACATTTTAATATATCGCATACAGACTTTTATTTTGATAAATGTCACATGACACACTGAGCACGTGGACAACAATAAAAGCCCGGTAAATACACTACTTGCCTATAGTCTCCCTACACTGTGACGAAAAGATCACGTGACGCGGTCAGATCATTACCTGATTATTAGTCATGTGTGTGTTATGTATTTATTTATTTATTATGGAGGGGGCGGGTTTCTCCCTACATGTCAACAAAAAGGTCATGTGACATGCGGTCAGTTCGTTAATTGGTTAGTCAGGTGTGTGAGTGTTATTATTAAATTTATTTATTATGGAGGGGGCGGGGTTCTCCCTACACGTCTACGAAAAGGTCACGTGACATGCGGTCAGTTCGTTAATTGGTTAGTTAGTCAGGTGTGTGTGTGTTATTATTAAATGTATTATTATGGAGGGGGCGGGGTTCTCCCTACACGCCGACGGAAAGGTCACGTGACATGCGGTCAGTTCGTTAATTGCTTAGTTAGTCAGATGTGTGTGTGTGTGTGTTATTATTAAATTTATTTATTATGGAGGGGCCGGGGTTCTCCCTACACGCCGACGGAAAGGTCACGTGACATGCGGTCAGTCGCTCACCTGGTTAGTCAGTCAGGTGTGTGAGTGTGTGTGTGTGTGTGTGTGTGTGTCAGTGTGTCAGTGTTAAGGGAACAACGACAGCAGATAAACAGAGCAGGCAGGGTTCAGTGTAGCTTCAGAACTAAGCCGGAAGTCACTGATGCTTTAGTTTGTTTCGCTACACAGTCGATGTTTGAGACGTTTATTGTCACGTGTCACGTCTGTAGGTGACAGAAGTAGTTAACAGATCGCTTGGACGTGCTAGCGGGCAGACATGAGATGGCTTTTAGGGTGGCACGGCAGATTTCAGGGTGGCAGCGACTACCCCGACATGAGAAGCACCAGGCTGCCGGTGAGCTGTTATTCAGCAGGAGCGTGTCCGTGTCCGTGTCCGTGTGTTTTGGGACGGAGTCCGGATGCTGCAGGCTCGGGGGCGGTGCGGCTCCGGTGCTTGTCCATGGCGTCTCCATCTCCTCCTCACCGCGGTCACACACACCACTAACAGCAGACCCACTTCCACAAAGTCTGCGAGGCTCGAATGTCCTCTGAAACACAGGAATTGTACAAGAGCGTGGATTTCTGATCATTTCATGGCCGCAGAAGGAGTGTATGAGCTCAGCTAACACAAACCCGCTTTACCTTCACTACCCGCCGCGTCCACGGGACCCGCGACCGGGATGAGGGACTGAACTCGGGTTAGTTAAGTACTCAAGACGAATATACGATTTCAGACATGGACAGACCGATTTGGTGCAGTAAAATCCTCCCTAACGAAAGTGTTGTGAATTTAACACATCAGCGGACAGTAACTGGGTTCACCTTAACGCTAATGTAGTTTTTTTGTTGCGTCGTGAAACTCCGGCGTTACGTTTAGCAAGGAGTGTGTGAGTGAAATAAAAACATTTATTACTAATAATAAACACGCAAAATCGAAGTAATTTCGTGGGTAAGAAATGTAAATAACAGTGTAGATTTTTAAGTCGTCCTTTGCCCCCGTTTCTCCTCGCATGTTTTCCCCCGGAGTTCCTCCCCCTGCGGCGCTGGGCGGAGTTTCATACCGAACCAGACGCTCCTTTTGTCGGATCCGTTTCGACTTGACTCCCCGGGGTTTACGGCTAAAAAATCCGACACTTAGTCCACTCCGTGAACGTTAAACCTCGCGTAAGCCGAACCACAGCAGCGACCGCGAAGAGGACCTGGCGTTAAGCGTTGCAAAAAAAAAACAAAAAAACTAACCAAAAAGAAAAGGTGAGTCGTTTAGATTTTCGGCTCGTTTTCGACGGTTTCCGAGCCGCGCGTCCCCGAGTCTTTGTAACACTCATGGCGGCTGTGCAGGCAACACTTCCTGGCCGTGACAGCCTCGAAGGCCCGCTATCACACCGCAAAGTCGGGTTTATCGAAGCCCGTGGTTACGAGTCATCCCGAAAGAAAAAACACCGTAGGATCACATGAGCTAGATATGTTTTTTATTTGTGAGCTATTAAACATTTTTTGGTGTTTTTTTTCCCACGTCCCCGCGTCGTCCAAAATGGGTTTATTTTCTAACCATATGTGCGCGGGGCTGCCACGGGAAACAGAAATGATTGGTGTGGAAACGGAAAAGTGTGAAAACGGAGCCGGATTTTTTTTTTTTTCTGTGTATTTTGGTTTCCCCCACTGAGTGTAAAAGCAGCCGGCGGTGTTGTTGCCAGCGGAAGCTGCGTGATGACTCCTCCCGGAATCGCGGCGCCATTACTGGGCCCGAGCGCACACAATGGTCGGTGATATTAACGGATCACCGACTCGGATCTTGTGACGCCGTTCTGAAGCTCCGTCCGGCGAAACCGTTTACGAGCAGCGCTGCGTCGGTGTCGGTGTCGGTGTTCTTCTTAAACTGGATTTTAATTCAGAGTATTTTCACTTCGTAGTTCCGAGTTTCTGAGACGAACACGACGTTATGCGGAGCTGCGACTGGACGTGTAAACGTACATAAAGCCTTTAAAATGGTGGAAGTCTGGAGGCGGGAGGGTAGTGGAGGGGAGAGGAGAGGAGGGGGGTTTGGCTCGGTGGAGTGAGACTGAACGCGGGCAGAGCGGCGCCGCTACTCGGGGAGGAAGAGCGGCTGGATTCGGGCCCTGACCGACAAACACACACACACTCTCTTATCAAACATTAACGCTAGCGTCTGTAGCCGTAATCTTGGTTTTTCGTCATCGGTGTGAAGTGTAGATTAACTTTCAATAAATACAGACCGCGAATTACAGCTTTCACTGTTTTATAAATGATGTTCAGTTTAAGCTAATTAGCTCCGTGCTAATGGGGGGTGGGGGGGAAGCTACTGAGTTGAAGAGAAAAAAAACCGACTTGTGGAAATGTTTTGGGAGAAAATGAAGAGAAATGTTACGTGTTCTTTGGGATGTTTTTGATATTTTGCTGCGTTGTAGCACCGGATAGAGCTAAAACAGGGAGACGGTTATGTAGGCAGATGTGTGTCCTTTACACAGGGCCTGGTAGAGTTGGAGAGCCTGGAGTGGGTTAAATCCATCATCATCATATTAACTAATCATCATCATCATCATATTAAATCATAATTATCATCATCATCACATTAACTAATCATCATCATATTAAATCATAATCATCATCATCATCATCATATTAAATCATAAGTATCATCATCACATTAACTAATCATCATCATCATATTAAATCATAAGTATCATCATCATCATCACATTAACTAATCATCATCATCATATTAAATCATAATCATCATCATCATATTAAATCATAATCATCATTATCATCATCATCATCATCACATTAACTAATCATCATCATATTAAATCATAATCATCATATTAACTAATCATCATCATATTAACTAATCATCATCATATTAACTAATCATAATCATCATCATATTAACTAATCATCATCATATTAACATTTGATCATCATATTAACATTTGATCATCATCAAATTAACAAATCGTCATCATCATATTAACAAATCATCATATTAACATTTGATCATCTTAACATTTGATCATCATCAAATTAACAAATCGTCATCATCATATTAACAAATC
>JAOVVH010000052.1:21620872-21638954 GCA_028566435.1 Scorpiodoras heckelii
ATAGAGCCGTTTTAGTGACCGAGTTCCCTATGAAGTGCCCTTGGGATTCTGTACCCTGTGCAGTGTGTAGGGAGCAGAGATGCAGCTTAGGGACACTTGTGATTGGAATGCAGCCTAAAACGAGTGACATAACAGTCAATTTCTGAATGTTTGTGTTTGCTGACAGTGCTGCTGGTTTGCGTCATTTAACTAATTTTTAATCTGCGTTATTTTGGCGCTAATTTTTTAAATCGTGATTAATTCTTTAACGCGTTAACACTTTCGTTAACACATTAATTTGACAGCGCTAGTACTTACAAATGCAGAGACCCCTTTTCTGCAGATTTTGTCAAGGGCTTCATAGTAATATTGCCCCAAATACCCCAAATTAAAGGTTTAAATGATAAGATGTAAAGCAAAATTTATTATTTCCCATAGTGACACTGGGGATGTGGCCCATTACAAGGTGTTTAAGACGATAAGCTTCCAACCGAAAGCATTAAAACCGCGATGCATAAACATCAGCTTTGCTTCGTCCTCATAGCTTCTTAGGCTGCTGTCTGTAATAAATCTGTATAGATGCCATCTTTGGGGGATCATATGTAAATCCAATCCACAGGTTTCTCCAAACGAAACATTCAGCCTGTAGAGGGAGCACAAGCCTTGATTTTACACTTTAAAATAGACTTAATAATAATTTTTAAATACGTTTTTATTTGTCGTAGCAATAATTTTTATATGAAATTGTTCAATTAAAAAAATGAATATTTTAAGTACCCTATAATAAAATGCTCCTGATCCTTAGACGCGACTCTTCTATAAATCAAGACCGTGCCATTATAAAGCATATAATTATTTGGCGGTTCTGTAACTTTAAGATGTCGATCCTTAAAATATCATCTGACCTTCACTAAGACTAAAGCAGATTCATTTTCAACTGTTATATTTAAGTGCTATTTACTTTTATATACTCTTAAGCAATGTTTCGGGTTGAAAAAACTCAGATATATCCCATAACGTATTTATAACAACCGTGTAATCGCAGGAACTTGACACGGTGTGCGTTCGGAGCGTGTAATATGAACGTATCAAGCCGAACGTGTTGCTAAGGAACTTGTGGAGACGGTGACGAGTGTTTGTTCTGCAGGAATGGGTATTCTCTGTACTGCGCCGAGCTGATGGTAAACATGAAGGACGTCCCGAGCACGGAGAGGATGGTGCTGTGCAGCAAGCAGTGGAAAATGATGACCCAGAAAGAGAAGGACATGTTTCAAAAGCGATGTGAACAGGTAAGCTGAAAACAAACACTACTACTACTAATAATAATGTTTTAAAGCCTGTAGTACTGGTCTTAACCACGTCACACTCTTTTCATACTTCTGCCTCATCAGAAAAAGAAGCAGTATGAGATTGATCTGCAGAGGTTTCTTGAGGTAGGGTTCCATGTGTTTTTACAGACAGAATAAAGCTGTATTTTTAACTCTTTAATGCCTAAGCAACCTGTATGTATGTATGTATGTATGTATTTATTTTGTTATTTTTGGTTGCCTCACGACAGACTCTGCCCGAAGAGGAAAGAGACCGAGTCCTGACAGAAGAGAAGCTGGGAGGCACCAAGCTGAGCATCGCAGCTGCAGGAAGCCTTTTTGTGACTAAATCCCCGTCAGGCAAGGTGGGTTAACAATACTCATCCATGCACCCTGTTCCTCATGTAGCTCTGTGTAACATATCTGACACACCAAAGTGGTTGACTATATAGGACCGGGGTCAAGACTCCGAGCTGGAGCCGTGGGTCCACGGCCTGCCTAAGGAGAAGAGAGACGGCAGGAAGAAGACAGCGCAGCTTCCCGAGACACCCAAGACAGCAGAGGAGATGTGGCAGCAGAGTGTGATCGGTGACTACCTGGCCAAATACAGGGTGAGAATCCAGAATCGGGATCCTGTCACTATTTACCTGAACAAGGGTCAGTAAAGAAATATGCGTACTGCTGAACAAGGTGAGCCAGAGAGACCTGACGAATTTTGAAATGAAACGACATGATTATTAATCGTATCTTTTATTTGAAAATAACCTTTAATTTAGATTAGATTAGATCAGATTAGGTTAGATTCAACTTTATTGTCATTACACATGTACAAGTACAAGGCAATGAAATGCAAGCAAGTGCAGGATGTACAGCAACTACAGTGTATCCAGTATGAACAGGATACAGGCATTGGAATGGTCATAATATACACATGAATATATTATCGGATGTACTATAAACATGATATACAGATAGGTGTGCTATAGACTAGGGACGTCAAGGCATTTTTTAACTGATCGGAATCGGCTTTACTGAAGCCCGATAGTTTTTCACGTCAGCGGTCACGCAGGTGTCGTAAACGGAGAGCACAGTTTGTGGCAGGACGTGGCTATAATGTCTGCTCTGTGGAAATACTTTAAATTGGAAAGCGAAACAAGTCCAACAGTGAAGTGTAATGTCTGCAATGCGAGTGTTTCACAAAGCGGTAACGATCGGATCGGGAGCTAAGAAAACTTGATCGGGACGTCCGTACTGTAGACATAATATTCAAATTGTGCATCTTGAATGTATATACAGCATACGTGGAAACTATACTTCTAAATAATGCTGTTTTTATTCGCCGCACGCTCATGTCGGAAATTCCTAAAGCAAGAGGATGTTTCCTGGCTGAACGATGCAGACTCCTTATTACAGATGCACCCAATGCAGTGTTTCAACATCTTCTGGTGTTTAAACTGTACGCGGCTTGCCGAGTGGTTTCATTTTCAAGGCAGAAGCGTCGTTAGGAAAATTTTCGGCTCTGAGAGGGCACAGGAACGTGACGAGGAATTTCAAACTTAATGCGAGTCGCCATTTTTAAAAAACGTTTCAACAATGTTGTGCTGATCTCTGCTCCATGGTGACTACTGTTGCCCCCACCAGTCACTACTCTTAACCAAACTAGATCTCTCTGACTCACCTTGTAGTTTTGTGATTTTTATTTTGCTCAAAAGTTCTTACTTTTCCACAGAGATTATCCGTTCAAGAATTTTCTGGTTTGGTTCTGTATTTTTTTCCATTCACATTGCATTTTGTTCCACCCCATTTCTCTTGCTTTAAAGACAGGACACTTGTATTCCCGTACCTGATGATGATGATGATGATGATGATGATCTTTACAGGTAAATGTACAAGTGAAGCCAATCAGTTTGCCGAATAAGCGACAAAGCGGTGTGTGTCCTTGCAGAATGACAGAAAGAAAGCTCAGAGCGCCATGGAGGCTACTTGGAAGGGCATGGAGAAGAAAGAGAAGATTCCCTGGATCAAGAAGGCAGCCGAGGACCAGAAGCGATACGAGGTTCAGTACCGGACTGTGGTCAGTGACTATACGTTTTGACCACTGTCTTCTCCATCCATATTGAAGAAATGTCAAAATGTCGGTCATCTCCTAACCTTCACATCCCGCAGAGTAAAGCAGGGGAGAGGTGTAGCAGTGGGACCTGCTATCACAGCTCTAGCTGTTGTTTCTTTATTCCCATGTGGTACATCCTGTTATGGTTTTTGCTTAGGATATACAGAATGGTGTCAGTAACGAAAGCAACACGTTACATAACAGACCACTTTTCAGACAAGAAACATAATGAAGGCTGCTGGGTTTTACATGCAAAAAAACAAGTAAGTGTGACAGTCGAAGTCTCCAGAAGATTCTCTAAGACAATCAGTAAAACTTAAAAGCTGATTTCCTTGTAAAACTGCACACACTGTACCTGGGAACACTGTTTAAGAAAAAGGCACAGCATATTGACTTTCTTTAGTTTATTACTATATACTGCACTTTATAGTGTTTTCATGTTTTTATGTAGAAACATCATTGTTTTCGAAGGTGTCTTTGCTTTACAGTGTCTTTGCATGTCTAATTCTAAGTCTTCTGTATCGTACTGTACAGTAATTAGCTGGTATGTTTTACTGAGCGTCTTGGAAAATCTGCCACAGCTCTTCTGGAGACTTTGACTGTCGCATTTACTTCTTTTTTTGCAGTAAAACCCAGCAGCCTTCATTATGTTGTTTTGTCTGAAAAGTGTTTGGTTATGTAACGTGTTGCTTTAGTTATTGACATACAAATTTTGGGGGTTTTTGGGTTACATTTTATTTTTTGTTGGAAAAGTAACATTTGGAAATATAAAATCTTTTTGTACTGACTCAATAATGCAGAACTCAAAAACCACCAATAACAAACGTTACTAACGTACCTAAGACTTTTGCACAGTGCTGTATATGTGACTTATTCATTGCACTGGTTTCAGTACTGTTGATCATTTCCACGAATCTGACATCGCAGTTTCTTGTTATTCAGTGATTTGATGTTTTTTAGCATGCTGATGTATTTGTGTAGCTACACCATACAGAATAGTCTGTGTCAAATGCCTGAAGCAAGCTGAAATCCTGTTTTTACTTTCTTTACATCCTGCAGAGAGAGCTGGTCGAGATGAGGACGGCGCCGTCGGGTCAAGGTCAGAGGAAACCGAAGTTTGACGGCGAGCCCAAGAAACCTCCCGTGTGAGTGCCGAAGCCGCACGCCGATGCCAACTCGGAGACCACCAAGTATAGAAGCGCCGTTCACACCGTCATCTAACTTCCTCCTCCTTCTCTGTCCTCTTGGTACAGGAGTGGCTATCAGATGTTCTCCCAGGAGCTGCTTACAAACGGTGAGCTAAATCACTTCAGCCTCAAGGAGCGCATGGTGGAGATCGGCAAGCGCTGGCACAAGCTCAGCCAGAGCCAGAAGGACAAATACAAGAAGCAGGTGGAGGAGCAGCAACTCGGGTACAAAGCACAGCTGGAGGCCTGGGTGAAGGTACACACCAAGTTCCCCTTACTTCAGTCAGATGTCGGTTCCAGTTCCTAGTCTTGAAGTGATCATGTTTTCTCTTGTGCTTTCTTTCTCAGTCTCTCTCTCCTCAGGAGCGAGCCGTTTACAAAGAGTTCTCTTCTACGGTGAGTGTCTCGGTTCTCCTTTCCTTATTACTCTTACTCTTGCTCATTAACATTTTCCATGTTGTTGCGCGTCACTTCAGAATCCAGTCCTTGGGGAGCCCCATTCAGTCCACGTTTCAGTTCGGTTCCAGCTGTGCTTTCACCTGTTTGAACCTAAACCCGGTGTGGTTTTGGGCAGGCGAGAGTTTCAGATTCATTTTCACAGAGAAAGCGATTCAACCCCATAATACACCCGCTGCAGAAAGTGAATCAAACATAGTGTGTATTTTGGGTCACAGAATTAAAAAAAATGGATACGAGCTGTTGAACTGGCGGCGCGATACACAAAGGACAGAGTTACTGAGCTGTGGAAATGCAGTGTGTTCTGGACATTTGGACCAGTGAACCAAAAAAGAAATGAAATCTTGGATGGGACACACAAAGCATTTTAATTTGTATAATTATCGAGTCATTTATTTAGTGTTTTATGTGCTTGAGTGATTTTGTGACTTCACCCACTTTGAATTTTTCCTTATTCATATTTCTGACCAATAAACAAAAGGGTTTTTTTGTAGTGCTGTCATGCGAAACAATTTTTTATTCGCGTTAATTGAACGAATAATTTTTTTATTCACGTGTTAATCACCGTTTTAACACACATTGTGATTTGTGTTGTACGTGCAGGTCGACTGTTGAATGTTGCCTGATAAAAGTGAAAAATTAAAGATGATTGACGTCTTTTCATTTTTTTAAATAAAAAATAGTTTTTGTCTTTCATTCATCTGATATACTGATTAGAGTTGGAGTTTAATTAAAGGCATCGATGCGCCAATTAGAGTAACGCGACACGTTGCAACTGAAACATACATTAAAAAGTTAAAATCCATCACCCACAGTTCATAGACGTTTCATCACATTTATTTCAAAAGTGCCTACAGCATATAAAGCATGCCTTAACAGTGTTGTTTATCATGTTAAATACAACCGAGTGTTAAATACAGCCGAGTGCTAAATACAGCTGGGTGCTGTGACAACTAATCAGCTGTCCGCTGTTGAGGGGCATGTTACAGGGCATGTTTCTAATAGAGCCGTTTTAGTGACCGAGTTCACTATAAAGTGCCCTTGGGATTCTGTACAGTGTGTAGGGAGCAGGGATACAGATTAGGGACACTTGCGATTGGAATGCAGCCTAAAACAAGTAATGTAACGCTGAATTATGGCGCCGCTGGTTTGCGTAATTTAACTAATTCTTAATCTGCGTTAATTTTTTAAATCGCGATTAAATCGTTAACGTGTTAATTTGACAGCACTAGTTTTTTGGGTGGCTTTCAGTCTTACATGCTCCTCGGTCATGTGCCATATAGCAAAAGAACCATAAAAGTATCAGTTTCACTCTGGTTCGGATTTGGGAGATGGATTAATAGAAGTGAAAGTGCCCCTAGCACTCCTGTGGCAGGTTAGCGCCATTCCCTAGCCCCTGTTTTTAGGTGTATTTAGACCTGAAACACATTAAAAATACGGATTGCTCGGGGTCCCTAAGAACTAAATGTGTCGGCTGTATGTTTTTAAAAATGTGCATGTTTTCCAGTTCACTGCACTGCATGGCAAGTAACTTTGCTGTCTATTTAGTTGAACTAGAAGACTAAGACAATTTTGTTGCAGTACAATCTTATAAATAACTATTAATAGCGTCGTTAATCAGTACTATGTTTTTTATATACACTTCTAAAAATAGAACTAACCTGACAGTAATATTTCTGTGGGCTGCTTTGCAGAGCTACTAATTGTTGCTTTGAGCTTGAACTATTGTTTTGTGTTTTTTGTTTTTTCGTTTGTGTTTTTTTTCCCTGTCTCTCCTCGTCTCCCGCCTACCTCCCCCCCTCGTCCGCCCGTCTGTGTCTCCATAGAAACGGCGGAGCACGTCAAAGGCGCGAGGTCCCGGAGCTAAAGTTCGTGTCACCAAGGGGAAGGCGGTAGGTGCCCGGGCTGCAGCGCTGGGGGCCGGGGGGGGCAAACGTTCCATGGCGTACCGGGTCAAGGTAACGCCCGTTTTCTCTGGGCCACTCGCCCAACACAGTCCAAAAAAACCCAACATAAAATAAATTGGGCCACTCAGGCCTTAGGGTGATTTTCATGAGCAGCCAGCAATGGCTCTGTTTACATGCTGTATAAAAACAACAACATTATTCTCAGAATTATGGATGTTATACAATGTGTGTGAATTAGAAAAGGGAGAATAACTGCTTATTAGAGAGAAGTGTGACTCTGTGGTTTCCAGCAGGACACCTCAGACTCAGAGGAAGAAGACGACAAGACAAACTCGACAGATTCAGAGGACGACGATGAGTCCTCCGCTTCCACGGATAGTGAAGACGAGGACGATGACGAAGAGGATGAGGTGAGGATGTAGTCCTAAGCTTGAAGTGAGGCTTAAAGTGTAGATCAGGGGTCTTCAGTCTTATCCACTATCATTCTAGCCTATCAGGAGCCACATCTCATAAGTCCTCCTGTTTAATCTGTTCATCTTTACCTTCGGTCATTATCAGGTGCGGCTCTTGCTTGTTTGGAATGAAAACCCGCAGCTACACCAACCCTTTGTAGATCAGATTAATGAGCTAGATGATTAATATTGAATCTACTTTGCACTACTTCAAGAAGGCTACAAGAGATCAAAATACTCTTGTTGAATGTTTGATTTCTAAAGACATGTTTTTCAGATTTGATTTTGCTTTGTGTAAATGTCTTTTTTTGAGTCAGTAGTGTGTTTGTAATATAATATTTATACAGTAATACCCGGGAAATTCATGCTTCACGTATTCGCGGCTTCACGAATTCGCATATTTTTTCCTTGGAATATAACACTTAAACTTCGGGAGTCCGGCAAATGTAATCTATAGATATTTTCGTGACTGGTAAGTTGTATATATCATTTTTAGCATTAATTTGTTAATAATAATAATCAATAGAGATGATTTCATAAAAATAATGTTTTACTTACTGTATCCAACAATACTGCATGTATTATTATCATATATTACTATCGTATTAGGAAATACAGAGTTCATGGGCCATTTGCTTTGTTTACGTTTCCAACATCAGCTGATCGAGACTGCGGCCTGTATATAATTTCTAATACTGTAAAACTAATGTTCTACTTACTGTACCCACTTATACTGCATTTATCATACTGTATTTCTAGTTTTAATATACAATACAAACATACTTACTGTATAAGTACTTTCTACTACAGTACTGTATATGTTTACTTTTACATGTACAATTTTTAAAGGGTAGTGTAAATTATAACAGCAATTTTTTTATGAACTTGAAGTGTTTTGAGGACATATTTAGGGTTTAACATGTGAAGATAGGTATTTATAGGCCTTCGTTAGTTGTCCGTCCAAAATTCGCGCATTTTCAAAATTCGCAGGGTGTCTAGGAACGTAACCCCCGTGAAATCAGTTCACTGGATGTTAGGAACTGTAATAAAAAATCTTTCCTGATATTTGTTTAGTAGTGATCTACCTTTATAAAATTTTAACTTCCAGGTGTAAATTAGAGTAAAACAAGAAGTTAAATAATGTAAAGCAGCACTGTGGGTCTAGGTGTCAAGGACCTAAAGCATTATTCAGGTCCCTGTTTTTCAGTTTTATCCTGTGTGAGAAAAGTCTAATTATGCTCGAATTTTATTGTTGAAATTCACTTAAGAAGAGCTGTGCTGGACTGGTACAGCCGTCCCGTCTTAGCCGTAAACGATTTCCTGCACGTTTCACAGAATGACGAGGATGATGACGAAGACGAAGAAGACCAATCAGATGGCTCGAGCAGCTCATCGGAGGACAGCAGTGATTCAGATTCAGACTAACGAAGCCCGTCCTCTCAAAGGGAGGGGGCTGTGCAGGACACGCCCCCAGAAACATCCCTCCCTGGCAGTAGTGGGAGGGGCCGAGTAGCTGTGAGCACACAGCACGCGCTAATGCGTCTGTCTCTCTTCAGTGAGAGACGCAGGACTCAGAAGAGTGACAGCCCTTCTCTCTCTCTCTCTCTCTCTCTCTCTGTCTCTCTCTCTCTCTCTCTCTCTCTCTCTCTCTCTGTTCATATGTCCAATTTACAGGCTTAAAGTCAACTGGACAATATTAACGAGCTGTTACTAGTGAGTTTATTGAAGCAATTTTTATTGCCTTTATATAGGTGTGTTATTAAGAAATGTTCTGCTCGTTCCTTTTTTTTATTTTTATTTTATTTTATGTTTTTTTGAAATATTAACAATGGTCTGAGGTGGACATTGGGAGAAACGGCCTTTTATAACAGAGGTAATGGAGAATGGACCCCAGCCGCCTTGGTTTGTACACCTAAGCCAGTTCATTGAAGCTCAGAGAGCTGTATTAAGCTAGTCTGGTCTTGTTTGTTCATTCTTTGGACAAAACCTCCAAAATAAATTGCACTTTTCCTCTTTTACTCTGTAGTGTGTTGACTCAGAATGGAAAAACAGTCATGAATGGTGTTTACAATGCGTTGCGTTGTCTTTCAGCAAAACCTGCACCTGTGTGGTAAATGCTCCACACTTAGACATGTAAACCGGTTATAATAGTGTTTTTGTAACTTTTGTTTGGTATCATGCTATGTTCCTTACCACTGAGCAGGACAACGGGACCACCGAGACAAGAACAACTCCAAAGAAATGAAGAGATAAAGCGTAGCAGGGAAATTGGCATAGAAGGTGTGTTGCCGCTTTACAGGTCCAGAGTCTGCATTTCCGCTCAGAGCTCAAGTTACTGTCTGTAGACTTTAATGGGCTCTTCCTGTGTCTGCATGGGCTTCACATACCAGTAGCTTGACTGCTTACACTAAATTACCATAGGTGTGAATGAGTGTGTGTGTGTGTGGGTGGGCACGTTGTCCTGCAATAGCCTGGTGTCTCCTGTCTAGGGTGTATTCCCCTGCACACCCTGACAACAATAAAATGATGACTAAAGCTGGATGAAAAGCTATTTTATGCAATGAAATGTTCAGATTTATGGAAGTTTGTCAGTTTGCATGGATTGTGGTAGTAATTTGAGTTGACCGCATATGCAGTCAAGTATTTTAAGGGCTTTTGTTTTATTCAAAGAACAGATCAGGTCTATTGCAATGCTCCAAAGGATTATAAACAAATTTACCAGCAGAGTATGCTTCATAATTGTAAAATGGTGAAATCTCTCAGAATGGTCGTATTGTCATTACACTGAAGTACCAGAAAAACTGGTACTGGAGCCTATGCAAAATATATAGCAATGCCATCTATGCACGTCATTGCTTGCATCTGCCAGTGTGTATATAAAGCGATAGACATCTACGGAAGCTTCTAGAGCCATTTCTGTCGTAAGAATGGCAAGTTATCACAATTTTGTGATTTTCAACGCAGTTTAATAGTTGGAGCCCGTGAGATGGATCACAGCATTTTGGAGGTAAAAGCAAAGGTTGGATTTTCACATATGAGCATTTCAAGGGTGTAACGTGACTACAAGAATTCCAGCAAAACCTGACAGCAGCGTGGCTGTAAAAAGACTGAACGTGACCAGCGTCGGCTGGCAAGAATCGTTTCACGTGATGGGCGTGTAACACTGCCTTAAATAACATCGCAATTCAATGCTGGGGCCTCAACAAACATCAGCGTGAGGACTGTGCAACGTTCCCTTCAAGATCCTATGGAGGACGTACCAAGCATCAACAGGTATACCAGTTTTTCTGCTACTTCAGTGCATTGCCATTATAAAAAGGGGCAGAGGTGACTTGGTGGTTAAGGCCTTGAGATAGCGACTGGAAGGTTGCAATCCTAGGACTGCATGGATTCAATGTCTCTTTGGATAAAAGCATTGAGGAAATACATGTAATGTTATTGATTCAACCTTATTTGGCTCGCTCTTTTACCCAAAGTGACACAAGTGATCTGATGAAGGTTTGGGGTCTTGTTCAGTCAACCCCCAAATTTCATTAACATTAATTTCCTTCTAAGCGATGTCGCTTCACAGCAAGAAGGTCCCGGGTTCAGTCCCCAGGTGGAGTGGTCTGGGTCCTTTCTGTGTGGAGTCTGCATGGGTTTACTCCAGGTACTCCGGTTTCCTCTGAGAGTCCAAAGACATGCATATTAGGTTAATTGGTGTCTAAAGTGTGCCCTGTCTAGTTTTGATCCTGCCTTGGGCCCTATGCTGCTGGCTAGGCACCGGCTCTCCCGTGACCCTGGGGACAGGAATAAACGGTTAAGATAATGAAATAAATGAGTGAATAATTTCCTTCTACATTTTCTTCCGAAATGTTAATTTAACTACATTTGGCAGACACCCTTATCCAGAGTGACTTAAATTGATCTCATTTACACAACTGAGGGTTAAGGGCCTTGCTCAGGGGCCCAGCAGGGGCAGTGGTGTGGATTCGAACTCACGACCTTCAGGTCAGCAAGTCCAACATGTTAACCACAGAAAATCCACGAAACGTACAAAAATGGTTGGTTTGAATGATCTACTTCTGTTCCCCGTACAGGCCCAAAGCCGACAAATGAAAATCGTCATAGTCTAGATCATCTAGGCTTCATGTGTAGTCTAGTTCAGCTTTCATCAGTGCTGTTAACTTGCACTTAATCTCCATCTCAGAAACCGCATGAACTGCAGAAGTTTGCCAGAAGAGAAGTGATGAACGAATTAACCTACACCACGTCCTGATGTTCTTGTCCTCGCGGTTTTCGGACATACTATTGAACCTAGCGGTGTGGTTTTAGGACGTGTTAAACTCCCCCCATTTCCCGACCCACACCTCGGACCCACATGGCCGGGCTGCTCGCTTCCTGTCCAAGCGGATCGCCTCGCCAGCTCCAGATGGAGGAGATCAATGCGCACACTGCGGCTGTGTGAAGGATCCTAACCGCGACCTGTCCTTGTGGGAGTTCATTGTCTTTCATAGGCTCAGTGGTGCAAACATGAAGTGAATATGGTGGCGCTGACAAAGCCCGGGTTTGATAATGTACACTGTGATTTGTCACGTTTACTTCTCAAACTTCTAGCAGGGCGTGAAAGCACCGCGGCGGTCTCGGTGAGTTACTACAGGCACTATTAGGCGTGGTTTTCTCCATAATGTGGAAAAACGGATCTTCTGAACAGACGCGACTACATTGATTCTGTGTAACTACATATTCAGTTGTTTTAGTGCAGATGTGCTACTGTGTTGTTAGAAAATCCCACATCTGGCTGCGATGGCAGAACTTTCTTGTCTTAGATCCGTGTTAGACGTTTAACTCGACAACCTTTTGTCTTTCAGCTGACCAGTGTTGATCCAGCTTCAACCCAATGATAGGCTCAAATAATCTGATTTCTGTCTGATCCCAGGCACTTTTATTGAGCTGACCACTAAAGTCATGATTGCCTCATCCTCACGCTTATCCAGCTTTTCTTCCAGAGACTCTCTATGGAGCCGGTGAGTTGGAAAATGTCACAGTGACCTGGACATATACCCTGGAGACACATTTGCAAAACCTCAAATGAGTACATTACCTGATCTGGGCTAGAATAAACTCGATCAAAAGCATTTAAGTTATTTTATAAGGCTGTGTGCTGTTGAGCCATTTTGCAGAAGAAGCCTCCAGATGCCTTGTGCATGCAGGAATGGAGATACTTGGACTGTCTTTGGTCTGTGATTGATCCCAGAAGAAGACAGAAAAAAATAATCCCAATTCGTTAGAAACAAACCGATATTGCGAGATTAGTCTACTGTGTTTGACGTGCATACTTACCTTACTTTGTAATAGGTTTATATTCATGATTGACCTGAATATAGCTAATGTGACTATATATAAAACACAGATTTATCATTTTATTGCATGATGCATACTAATTTTGTTATGGAAATTGTGCAGCTGTTTAAACAGGCGGTAAATAAACACAATGTTATAAGCTTGTCATCAGCTAGAGTACATCCAAGCACCGGTGTCGAACTAAAAAGTGTATTAAATAATAGTACGCTAAAAGTATTTTAACTAATGCTGTCAAATTAACATGTTAACGAACGTGGTGACGCGTTAAAGATTTAATCGCGATTAAAAAAATTTACCCCACAAAAAAATTCATGCAGATTAAAAATTAGTTAAATTATGCAAACCAGCGGCGCTGTCAGTGAACATGTAATTTACCGTCAGGTTGCTCGTTTTAGGCTGCATTCCATTCGCAAGTGTCCCTAAGCTGTATCCCTGCTCCCTACACACTGCACAGGGTACAGAATCCCAAGCGCACTTCTTAGGGAACTCGGTCACTAAAACGGCTCTATTTGAAACGCCCTGCAACGTCAACAGCGGATAGCCGATTGGTTGTGTTCTACATTACAGCACTTGGCTGTATATAACATGATAAACAGCGCTGTTCAGACTCATTTTATATGCTGTAGGCACTTTTGAAATAAATGTGATGGAGCGTCTATGAACTGTGTGTGATATATTTAAAATTTTTTATTTTTAATGTTTCGATTGCAACGTGCCACGTTACTCGAATTGGCGAATCGATGCCTTTAATTAAACTCTGACTCTAATCAGTATATAAGATGAAAGAAAGACAAAAACAATAAAAAAAATAAGAAATGAGAAGACGTCAATCACCTTTAATATTTTGCTTGTATCGAATAAAGTCGAGTGAGTAACGAGGCAACATTCAACAGTCGTTTCTCTTTCATTTTCAGTGGTCCTACGATGCCGACCTGCACGTACGACGCAAATCAAAATGTGCGTTAAAACTGCGATTAACGCGCGATAAAAAAATTTAACCGCTCGATTAATGCGATTATAAAAAATGAATCACGTGACAGCACAAATTTTTTTATTAAAAAAAAAAAGAAAAGACTTGAATCATCTTTAATATTTCACTTTTATCGAATAAAGTTGAGTGAAGAACCAGGCAACGTAAAATAAACAGTGCGCTAAAACCGCGATAAACAAAACAAATCGCCCGATTAACGCGATCAAAACAATTAATCGCGACAGCACTAGTTCTAAACACACGTACTAGGTAGTCCCGGAGTCTGAAGGTAGCTGCGCATGCGCAGACAGTGTCCTTGTTTCCGCGGTGGGCGGGGCTTCCAGGTCCGTGCATGCGCTCATGTCAGAGAGCGGACTGGAGAGCACTAAGGGGGAGAAGAGCCAGAATGGAGCCGCTCCACGATCCACTGAAATACTAAACCAGTATAACCTCCATCTCTAATCAAAACCATCACCGGCATAATACCAAAGGCAGAACGAACTCTTAGTGGGACGTGTTTTTTTTTTTTTTTTTTAAACGGGTGGTCTGAAGCGTCCCGTCGTTTTAGATTAGACTCGGAGACTGAATCGGATACAAGAGGGCGATCCGAGTAAAAGAAAAAGGGGACGGAGGTGGAAATTACAGTCGGATCGAGACTCAGGGACGGAGGACGGAGCAGCACACATACTAGGGTAGCTAACTAACATCCGAGGGTGAAGTCGGACCGGGTTCGGGTTCGGGTTCGTTCACATTCACAGCGGAGCGGTGCCGTAAACCCAGCAGCGTGTCTGTTTAATTAATGGTGCTGCATCTCTGATATTCATTCAATTCAATTATCTCCTCCACCTTTACCGGGTGATCGATCGTGTTCGTAAGGATGCCGGACCAGATCTCGGTGTCCGAGTTCCTGTCGGAGACCACGGAGGATTACAACTCGCCGACCACATCGAGCTTCACTACCCGCTTGCAGAGCTGCAGGAACACGGTCAGCGTCCTGGAGGAGGTAAGGGCCTGGATCATCCATCCGCTTTACTTACTCCCGTCCTACCTTCTGCCTTCCCTGCTGGTGGAAAGCAAGAAAGCCGGCTAGATTAGACTATAGAGTGAGGCCACTAATGCGGATCTCGGTTTAACACACACACACACACACACACACACACACACACACACACACACACACACACACACACTGATGAGGTCCGGCATGCAGGAGGACCATCCAATCAAACACACAGTCCATTCAGATTTCCTTCCTTCTCTCTCTCTCTCTCTCTCTCTCTCTCTCTCTCTCTGTGTGTCTGTGTGTGTGTGTGTGTGTGTGTGTGTGTGTGTGTGTGCTTGTAAAAATGAATGCGGATTTTGAAGCATGGAGAGGAGGAGGGTGTGTCCTTTATTTGTTGATGAGCTGCATGGAAGAACTGTTTCTCAGATGAGGATTACAGGCTGTTATTATTATTATTATTATTATTATTATTATTATTATTATTATTATGAAACTCCATGAGCTCCAGATCCTCTGTGGATTTGCTGATGTTTCAGGAATGAGCCTGATGATGATGATGAGGATGAGGATGATGAGGATGAGATCCAGTGGTGGTGGTGGTGCTGCTGCTGCTGCTGCTTTGGCGCACGTCCTGTACGTGTTGATGCTTCACTGAGGACAAACGAGCTGTTTGTGTTGTGATGATGTTATGACGTAGACATGTCCATGATCTTAGACGTATTTAAGATCAGGTACATCGGTGGAGGACTTTATGTTGAATGGAAAACATTGCGCAGACCAGCCCTGATCCTGTACATTGTTCTCATGTTCATGCTTTGATCAGGGATACAGAGTCATGCTTCAAAAGGATGTGTTGAACTTGCGATACGTAAGGCGACGAACGGTTCGGTATTTGGTGATAGCACTGAATCTGATGATTTGATATTTGACGATGGCTCAGAATGTATTAAAATATGATTTTGATTCATGAGACGACGATTCGATATTTGGCGATACCGCAGAATGTATTAAAGTACAATTCTGATTCATAAGGCAATGATCCGATATTTGGCGATGTCACAGTTAACGTGTTAACACGTTAAAGAATTAATCGCGATTAAAAAAAATGAACGGCACAAAAAAATTTTAACGCAGATTACAAATTAGTTCAATTACGCGAACCAGCGGCGCCGTCAGTGAACACAAACACTCCGAAATCGAGCATTACGTTACTCGTTTTAGGCTGCACTCTGATAGCAAGTGTCCCTAATCTGTATCCCTGCTCCCTACACACTGCACAGGGTACAGAATCCCAAGGGCTCTTCATAGGGAACTCGGTCACTAAAACAGCTCTATTTGAAACGCCCTGCAACGTCATCAACCGCGGACAGCCTACCGATCCCGCCGTCAATATAGCACTCGGTGTTATTTAGCATGATAAATCAAACAATACTGTTCGGACCAATTTTGTATGCTGTAGGCACTTTTGAAATAAAAATGATAAAAATGATTTATAATCAGTTCTAATTGATAATCAATTTCTAATCAATTCTAATCAGTAGGTGTCAGTTGGGTTGTTGTCTTGATTCATTTTTAGATGTTGCGTTATAAATCTACGCACTGATCCATATGATCCCTCTGGTAATCACTCTTAAACGAATTTTATGGAGAAATAAACTTCTCTCATTGTGCAGAAACATCTCGTTGTAGTCCTCAGGATTAAATTCAATGTAATGGTTTCTGATAGGGAAACCGTCTGTTTTTAGGGTTCTCTGTAGAACCTTTAACGATTTCAAGCCAACGATCACTTTAACCCTTTAGTTCTAACCAGTGTAGCACGCATCTTAAAATTCACATTTCTGTTCATTTCTGCGGATGGCTGAGGATGAGGGTTTGAGGTTTCTCACAGGGTTCTTCTTGGATCCTTTTCTGAAAGGGAAATTCTGTTAAACCTTAACCTTGTCCAGCCTAAGAACTATAATTATTTTCCAAGCGTAACCTGTTCCTTGAATGGTCAGGTTTCATTGTTTACGAGGTAACGCCAAAAGTCTTGGTTCACTGACCATGAAGCAGGATTTTTAAAGTGAGCAGTGTGCTTCAGAAGCTGTGGTTCACTTCTAGTTTTTGGTACCTTTGTGGAGAAATCGCACTATGGGGCTTACCTTGTGTTGGTCCTAAGCAGTGTAGGTGTAGTTTGGTTTTCATTCATTGATCTCTGGCATTGCTGAGGTTAAAAACCGTTTCTTTCGGATGCAGCCTTGTGTACACGTTTCCTTGTAATGAGATCTTCCTCAGTTCATTAGTGAAGAACAGCAAATGCAGAGGAACGTAAATGAAGACAGATGGCCCAGTGGTTTCCATGACCTAGTTGCCTGCATGTTATGTTTATTCATGAGCATGCGATTGGAAAGTGGCGGGGGGGCGTTGGGGACTGGGGAAAACCCGCATGCACTGCAGGCTTTTTTTTCCCTCTTTCGGGTTTCTTGATTTGTACACTGTTCTTAATAATTAGGTTCTTGCAGCGTTAATGATTTTATTCCTACATTTGTATGAATATTTATGCATTTCAGTTCGTCTAAATCTCAGGGAGGTTCTCATCGTCCCCGGCTTGCTCATTAGGGATAAAATTTATATAAATGAAAAAGTTATGTCTGGATTTTATGCCTTCGTAAAGCCGCTTTAGGACAGTGTGTGTTATTAGAAGAAATAAAAATCGGATTGAATTGAATTAAACGTTCTGCTCAGTTTATTCAATACAGTCACGGTATTCGGTGATGAAGGATTAGACTTGGGAATGAAACCTGGAATTCACTGCTAACCAAAGAGCAGAGCACTTGCATAGAAAGTCATGTCAGTTTTCACAGAAAGTCGAGATTTGTGATGCTCTCAGAATAACTTGACAGCTTGTGTAACAGGAAGAGGTTATTCCCCTGAGCGGTGATTCCAGAAGTGTGGAGGGAACGAGGCAGAGAAGAGATTAACCTACTTTCACACCTCCATACACACCTGACCTGTCAGGACAAAAGCATTGGGCCTCTTTTGAACAGTGTCTGAACAGTGTGATGGGGCCAGTGTGCATGTGTGCCAACATGCATGGACTTGCCTTTGGTGCCCCTTTCTGTGACTGATGATGAAGCTGGATTTATCCTTCTACAGTAGGAGCTGTATAATAAGCTTTGCTAGAGTCAGAAGACAAAGAGAAAGGATTACAGGATGCACCAATGGAGAAATTTTAGTGCTTTCTTGTAACATTATTAAAAAAAAAATGCCGGCTATGCTGAAGCATACAACAGTCTAGCCATCCATCCATTTATCCATCCATCCATCCATCCATCCATCCATCCATCCATCCATCCATCCATCCATCCATTATCTTCCGCTTTATCCCA
>JAOVVH010000052.1:21710715-21737407 GCA_028566435.1 Scorpiodoras heckelii
GGCCCATGTGACTTCGCTCCCCTCCCTCTAGCTTGCTTTGCGCAGTGAGTGTGTCTGTGTGTGTGTGTGTGTGTGTGAGTGTGAGAGAGGAAGGCGGGTCCATGTGCTCCACTGGTTGAGCTGTAGTAGTTGTAGTAGTAGTAACAGTAGAGGGCACGTGGACACACACGCTGCTCTCCATGCTGACACATGCTGTTCCCTTCATACACACCCTGCACCGACAGATTCACACACACGCTCCCATGCGCATTGCGCTTACGGGATTTGGGAATTTTAATCAAGACGCTCTCGCTCGGATCTCGTCTTGTGGGTGTTGAAGCAAGAAAAGCTTCTGGATATTTTGCCTTGCTTGCTAAATGCATATATACATTGCATATATACAACATTTGGTACATTCAGGATAAATGCAGAATGTGCATTAATGCATAATAGAAACCAAAATAATGTGCTTGCACAGTGTTTTATAAAAATATAGGCATGTTTTTTGGGGAGGTGGGGTCGGTGTATATCATTCAGAATCCTGTGTGTGTTCCACTTACTTCCTAGGGTCATTATATTGATAATATAATGCTGAGTATCATCTTCCACGCTCTCACCTCACCCCACCCCAGAGAGCTGCTCCCATTGGCTGATGTAGTATTTTTAGCGTAGAGATCCATTTTTTGGCTCCATGGAAACAGCAGAATGCCATGAGCCAATAGGAAGACAGAGTGGGTAAGTGATAGTCAAATGAACAAGCCGGATTCGATCATCCGCCTTCTACACCACATCTCCCCATCCCAGGCACATCAAGGTGGATTTGGGGCTTCAGGACAGAGCTACGACTGCTTATTTACTTCCTGTGCATGGCCGTGCGTGTATGTAATACTGAAGAAACACACACACGCACACATATATACAGTGCAGAGTAGGTTACTTGTTACTTGCTCCATTTGTTCCATAAAGCAGTCCAAGTTTTGAGGTTTAGAGAGTTAATCCTGCAGAAGGAGTTTCGTGGAGCCTGGAGCAGACTATTGCAGTGTTTTAATTTGAGGTCGGACTCTTTCCACAGACGATCCCTCCCTTTCTGTGGGTGGTTTGAAATCATGCGTATCGTGTGTAGCTCTGAATTACCTCCCTGCTTTAGGGAGAGATGACGCCTGAATAATGACAACTGAGTCACAGGAGAAGAATCCCGGATTTTCAGGGAAGTGATTCCTGGATATGAGCAAGTTCAGTTCAATCTTATTTGCATAGCGCTTTTATTTAAAGGACATTAATGGTCAATAAACTGACAGAAATTTGAATAAAAAAATATATATTTTCAGTCCCTAATGAGCAAGCCCGAGGCAAGAGTGATGTGAGCAAGATACAGAAATACAGTAGTGGAAGAAGCCAGTGATATTTAAGGGTTAGGGGTGGAACTGTCAATTAGATATACACTCACTGAGCACTTTATTAGGAACACTCTACTAAAACTGGGCAGGGCCTCCGTTGCTGTCAAAACAACCTCAGTTCCTCATAAGATGTTTGAAACGTTCTTTTGAGATTCTGGACCATGTTTATGATAGTCACACAATTCCTGCAGATTTTTCAGGTGCACTTTTATGGTGCGAATCTCCCATTCTACCCCATCCCAAAGATGCTTCATTGGACATAGATCCAGTCACTGGGAAGAATTCATATCCATGAAACCAGTTTGAGACGACTTTTGCTTTGTGACCTGGTGCACCGTCATGCTGGAAGTAGCCATTAGGAGCTGATCAGAAGATTAGAAGATCAGCAAAAATACTCAAACTGGATGTGGCATTCCAATGATTGATTGGTATGAACCAGCCCAGAGTGTGTTAAGAAAACCTTCCCCACACTATTACACCACCTCCACCAGTCTGAACTGTTCACACACGGCAGGCTGGATCCCTGGATTCATGCTGTTGGTGCCAAATTGTGACCGTACCACCTGTGTGTGTCTCAGCAGAAATAGATATTCATCAGACCAAACCATTTTTGGCAAGATTGTGCACTTTGCAGCCTCAGCTTTCTGTTCTTGGCGGACAGAAGTCGAACCCGACATGGTCGTTTGCTTTTGTACTCCATACGCCTTAAGGTTTGACGTGCATTCTGAGATGCTTTTCTGCTCACCACAGTTATACGGAGTAGTTATCCGAGTTACTGCAGCCTTTCTGCCAGCTCTGGCCAGTCTGTCCATTCTCCACTGACCTCTTTCATCAAAAGATGTTTCCATCAGCAGAACTGTTCTTGTTTTATCGTATACAAGACGAAAGTTAAGTGCATAACAATGCTGCCGTTCAAGCAGCAATTCCTCACTAACTCACACCAGGTTAAAGAAATCAGCGCGGTGAATAAGTTCACAGAGACTTTATATGAGAATTTACTCGGTATGGTGGAGAACTCATGATGAAACACGAGAAACATGTCTAGGGCTACAGAGATACAAAAACATGTCTAGGGCTACAGAGAGCTGCGTGACTTTACCTTCATAAATACCTTGATAAAAAATCTTGTTGCTTCAGCCACACCCCTTTGAGAACAATACCAGTGAAAGCTTGGCCAGAGAGCTGCTGTTTATTAAGTCATGTTTCATTTTGGTATATTCTGTTACACAGTTTTTATTCTATTATATGCTGTTAAGAGCCTTCATACAGTCATTATACTTTTCATTTATCTTCATTTAGCTTCTAATCAATTGAAAAAGGAAACCTAAGGCACATACATATTCAGCCAGTACTGCATTTTTCCGTATTGAAAATGTTTTGTATCCTGTTTATCCTTGTGTGTGTGTGTGTGTGTGTGTGTGTGTGTTGGATTGGTCCTCGTCTATCCTGCATTGCCGTGAACAGCTGTTCTCTGTCATACTTGTATGTGCGTGTTTCCAGATGTTAAGGGAGTACAGGTGGAACAAACAGGGATGTGTGTGATTCTAGGCAGAGGGGAAAATTATCCTGAAATGTTCTCAAAGAACTTAGACGCGTACTAGACATGGCTGATTTATTGGACACGGTTACACAGCAAGACACATTAACATTCATAATAATCTTTACATTCTCAATGGGATGTGCCACTAATTCACATCTCCTCCTCTCATCAGATTTCTGATTGGACGGCATGGGGAATCTGATCAAGGTCCTAACGAGGGACATCGACAACAATGCGGGGAACTTTTTCCTGGACTTTGAAAGTAAGTGTATATGTATGTAGTATTGCGTTTATTTTATTGTATTTCTCAAAGAAGATGCAGAATTGGGACACGGTCATCTCAACAATTCAAACCTTAAAGCAAGTGTGTTAGAGTGACATCATAACAGTTTTTAGACAGAAAGGAATTTGCTTTGTTAGCACACTTTCATATTCATACGGTATGTCTGTTTCTTATCAGGTGATCTCGAACAGCTATACAACATCTGCTGTAACATTTTGTATACATGATGAGATAAATACAGTGGACTCAGTAATTTTTTTTAACACGACTACATTGTGTGTGTATGCCGCCGTTTTCGCAGATGCTCAGCCCACTGAGGCAGAGAGAGTGTTATGGGAAAAGGTGAACAAGGTTCTGATGGAGGCTTTGAGTGTTTTAGAGGATCTGCAGTCCTACAGTGGAGCTGGAGAAGCCATTCGACAGGTGAGTGTATGACGGAGGAAGGAGGGTAAAGGACGGCGTCAAACTGCTGCTGGGGCTTCTGTGCATTTCCACCTCAAAAGATCTGCTTCACAGCCTGGATCAGGTTCAGTTTCAGCACAAAAAAATGCTGTAGGTCTAGGAGCAAGAAACACGTTTCGTTGTCATGACAACTCGGCTTATCTTGTGTAGGATGTAGTAGTGTTACAGGGGCACGCTGTCAAAAGTTTTAGTAGTGTATCAGTGATCAGATGGTTTCCTTGGCATGTTGAATTTTTAAAATACAGGTTAAAATGCATTTCCGTCTAAGTCGATTCAGTGCCATGATTTTCATTCCGGTTGTGTCCGGCTGTGAATTTGCAATCCCCTCCCTCTGGACCGGTGCTAAATCATACGACCTGCATTTACTCTGCGCAGGAGATGCAGACTGCACTGAAAACTATCTGGCTGTGTAACGTGCCTCAAACGCACTACACCGTTACCTCTGCTCTCACTCCTGGCATGTTCCTAACTTCACCATACTCGACAGCCCTCCAACACACAGAAGAATATGGTATTGCTGACCAGATCGAAACCAATCGGCTATTTTTGGCTAAGCAGCACTGCACTCTGCCACCCTAGATCCTTTTTTTTTTGTTCTTTCCTTGCAGCTATTATCTCTGCCAGCTTACAGAGACAAGGAGATAAACACTGAGTGTGTAAGAGATTTTATGGAAAAGTCACTCGCAAAAATATCATGATAAGAAATGAAAAACAATTAGGGGATTTGATCATTTTGTTTGCTTTTGGTGCAGAAAAAAACTTGTGGAGAAAGAATTAAGTTATTATTTTAATTATCATCATCAGCTTGAGTATTTTTTATAAGCTAGATAATGATTTGGGGGGGAGTTCTGGGTCAGTGAAACTTATTTTTTACCCTTAAGATTTCTAATTACAGACCTTAGGCTACATTTCTATTAGAATACATGTGCAAAATAAAAAAAATCCCTAATATTGCAGATTAAACTGTCTGTGGAAATAATGAACCGTTTTTCTTTTCATTGCAGTTAAATAAGTAAAAGTTTCTATTTCTAATGTTTAAAAAAAAAGAGAGAAACTAGCTATAAAAGCTATAAAAATGTATCTCGAGTCTGTTATGTGTTTGTGCTGTGAATTCTTTGACCATGAATAGATAATAAAATGTGTTCTCAGTCAGAGGTAAAACTTGTAAAAACCCTTCTCAGTTGTTATTGGTTTTATACTGCTCATAAACCCGCACTGGATTACTTAACGGTTTGGAAACAATGGGCTGTTCTTGAAAATGTTTGCTCCTTTGCCTGAACGAACACGAGCCCGGCACCGTGTCCGTGAGGAAAGATGAACCAGATATGTGAAAAAAACCCATTCCTGAAATCCATCTGAATCAAACTGCATTCCTGGGACACCGTGTCACTGAGGTGTGTAGTGTTTTAGCTGCTTTATCGCACCTGAATCAACACGTCAGCTATTTATCGAGTCTCTGATAAGGGGACTCACATACAGTGTGTTGGAGGAGGAGGAGAGCAGTTGCATTAAAAGGAGCTGTGCCTGGGAAATGCTGTCAGTCTGAGTTCATGTGAAAGTTATTCACATGTTTACCGAGTGTGTTTTGTGTATCCAGGCCATCCAACAGCCGAGTAATGAAAGCGTGCAAGAGAAAGCCTGGACTGCTGTGGTGCCGCTGGTGGGCAAACTAAAGAAGTTTTACGAGTTCTCGCAAAAGCTGGGTATGAGTCTTCACCGTGGCTTTGTTACACACACATACATACATACATGCTAACATTTATTCTTGTTCAGAAACATGGACAGGAGAATGACAGAATGTGACAGAACTAGGCTTGTGTGATGGAACAATAATCTAATCATCCCTATGCAATATCCTTTAATATTTACATGTATTACATTATATTAGCAGACCTGACAACTTGCGTTCTGAGTAGGAGTTCAGCAATTTAACATTAGAGTACACTAGTAAGAGTCATCACTTAAAAATACAGCAAAAGAGCAACTTTTTTGCTTCAAAATAAGATTAGCCAGTTGTAATATTAATCTGGAATGCATTGTGTAACTCGGGTGTCAATCTAAATCCACAAAGGGCCGTGTGGGTGCAGGTTTTCTTTCCAACCAAGCAGAAAGTCAAGATCCACTGATTAGATCCATTGATTAAACACAGGTGGAATGAGGTCTGGGCTTCTGCTTGGTTGGAAGGAAAACCTGCACCCACATGGATCCCCTTTTCGGATTTAGTTTAACACCCCTGGCGTAACTATTTCAAACTCTCTGCAATATTAACCAACACCGTGTGGAAGCCCTGCCCCATTCCTCCCATCTCACACCTCAACTTTCTCTCAAGGTCAGACAATGGAGAGTGTTTTGAATTCATTAATGTGACATAAAATAACGTATTCAGTGCAACTAATATCAGACACGTATATAACAAGCATCAATTAACTGTATTTATTAAGGATGACACCAAATAGGTTTGGCCAAAAATGGTAAAAAAAAAAAAAAAACTTTTTTGGTCACTTTTGGTTTTTGAGAGATAAAAGGCTGAAAGATTTTAACCTAAAAAGATTATTTTGTCAACAATGAAATTGATTGAAATCTGTAATTGGTTAATTCACCTGAACCTTTTATTTAACAGACAAAAGCATAAAGAAAAGATTTTCAATGTTTTCACTGATGAACTTAATTGAATTCGTTAAATATAAACAAATATAGAAATTGATGCCTTCAAAACACACTCAAAAAAATGGATGCTCCTTTGATACTCAGTCTTGATCACCTCATCTTTTACCAGTTAAACTGCCACCTGTGGAAACTTCCAGTGTTACTTGTATAACCTTTTAGTCTTATTTTGCCTCTGTCCTAAAGACAAGATTTTTAGTGTCTTGAATGACAAACTTAATTCTATTTGTTAAAAATAAACAAATTTAGAAATTGGTGGCTGCAACACAACAAAGTTGGGACAGAGGTAAAACAAAACTAAAATGGTTATACAAGTAACATTGGAAGGGCGGCACGGTGGAGCAGTGGGTTGCACTGTCGCCTCACAGCAAGAAGGTCCCGGGTTCAATCCCCGGGTGGAGCGGTCTGGGTCCTTTCTGTGTGGAGTCTGTATGTCCTCCCCGTGTCTGCCTGGGTTTCCTCTGGGTACTCCGGTTTCCTCCTACAGTCCAAAGACATGCATATTAGGTTAATATTAGGTGACCCTGGAGACAGGAATAAGCGGGTAAGATAATGACTGAATGAATGAAATTAACATTGGAAGGTTCCACAATTAGCAGTTTAACTGGTAACAGGTGAGGTCATCAAGAGCATCCTTTTTTTTTGTGTTGCAGCCATTGATTTCTAAATTTGTTAATTTTTAACATCTAGAATTAAGTTTGTCATTGAAAACAAAGAAAATCTTTTCTTTGTCATTTTGTCTGTTAAATAAAGCTTCAAGTCAATTAACAAATTACAGATTTCAGTTTTTATTGCAGTTTTAGGAAGTGTCCCAACTTTTCTGGAAATGGTGTTTGTAGAAGGTGATTGATTTTTTTTTTTCTGTTGTTCTGCTGCTCCAGAGCTGAGATGTGTTATAAAACCTCTGCAGCCATGGATCAAATGAAATGAAAATGTTTTTATGTTTTTAAATGATTATACATTTTTACTGTTTACTGCACATATTGCAGAATCACCTAAAAATATGCCTGATCTTTTGCAGTTGGCACTGCCAGCAAGCAGTTCCCGACCACACAGCTGATAATATGATTATGCCCTCCTGTACTTTCCGCAAGTGCTGAAAGTTCTGGGGAATTTTTAAATTGAAGTATCTGAATTTCACAAATACACTTTGAATATTTATTGCTCAGCTCAGTAATTGCCGCTCATGTCAGATGATGTGATGGTGAGTGATGACTCATCTGTGTTTGACTCAGCACCCAGATGAAAGTGTTGTATAACCTTCGTCAGCCTCAGCCTGACTCCTCTCTCCATCTATAGCTCTCACCATCGCTCTTGGGTCTTTTCTGTATGTCCTCAAATTTCCTTCTCTTTATTGATTTTGTTTGTATTGTCATATACACTGAAGTACCACAAAAACTTGCAAAACACATAGCAATGCCACCTATGCACTTCATTGGTTGTATCCACCAGTGTGTATATAAAGTGATAGACATCTATGGAAGCTTCTAGAGCTGTTTCTGCCGTGAGAATGGCAAGTTATCATGATTTTGTGAATTTCAGCACAGTTTAATCGTTGGAGCTCGTGAGTTTGGTCTCAAAGTTTGGATTTTCATGTATGAGCATTTCAAGGTTGTACCAGGACTACAAGCCTTGAAATTATGGCGGCAGTGTGGCTGCAAAAAGACACTGTGTGAACGTGACCGGTTGGCTAGCAAGAATCATTTTGTGTGAATGGCGTGCAACACTGCCTCAAGTAACATCGGCATTCAGTGCTGGGGCCTCAACAAACCTCGGTGTGAGGACTGTGCAACATTCCCTCCAAGACTTGGTGGACCTACCAAGTATTAACTGGTATACCAGCTTTTCTGGTACTTCAGTGTACATGGATTCACATTTGCAAATATATATGTAACATATGTTGGAAGCGCTGTTCCACAGTGGAATGCTGTGGTGAGGTTGATACAATTAGGATTACGATGTTCACATTATGTTTGTGTTCGTGCTCGCTGGCAGTAGTTAGTCTCGAGCTAGGCAACAATACATCGTAATTGGATTAAGATATCCTTCTGGGTGAGGCAAACCTCTGAGACCTCATCTGGTGGAGTATTGCTCTCTGTTGTATTAAATTTAATGCTGAATCTAATTTGTGATATGATTACTGCCTGAATAAATAAGTCATGGAACGCTCAGTAAGCTTTACATACATACACACACACAAAATTATATCTAATGAGTAACAAAATCAACAGTGATCACTTAGAACAACAATGATTCATTTTTAACACTTAATAAGACGAAAGGCAGTACCGGTTTAAGGCTTGGTACAGTTGTAGCGCTTCATGTGGATTAGTAGGTCATGTCCCAATTAACTGTGACACATCCCCTAATCTCACCTAATCACCAGCCATCTGTAGCAGTCTCTGGAGAAGAGTTTTCACAGGCCTACACTAACTAAATGTCTCTCTGCTCGCAACCAGGATTTATGCGTCTCTGCCAGATATTTGACTTGACAGTTAAAAATGCATGTGGATATAAATAGGTCTATGCCGCTCACTGCACTGTGACCCACTCACGTTCTTGCTGGGTGACGAGTGCACACTGTCTGCACGTTCTCTGTGTGAACCTAAATTAAATGAGAATTATGAGCACATTTTGCTCTAGGTCTGTAGAAAACACCTTTTAACTGGAATCTTGCTGTAAAGCCTTATCCTGATCCCTTTTCATGTGCTTAACCTATTGTGTATGTCTTTCATCAGGTCTCTGTTTATGATATTGATCTAACACATTCATCCATCTAAAACAATAACTGTCCACAATCCATCACTATTTGTCTATCCATCCATCCATCCATCCATCCATCAGTTCAGCTGAAATGTAATATTACCCCTTTGTCTGTTCTCTCGGTTGTACAGAAGGTACCCTGCACGGCCTGCTGGGATTCCTAACGAGTGCATGCCTCAGCCCCACACAGCACTTGGAGCAGGAGCAGGCTCTGGCCCGCCAGTTTGCCGAGATCCTCCACTTCACCCTGCGTTTCGATGAGCTCAAGGTAGGTGTAAGCTGATAGATATCAAGGTCTCGTTTCTCCTTCTTCGTAATCAGTCATCTTTGGGAAGCCTTGAGTGTCTCCTTATCAATATCCTCACCCCTGTCGCTCACCACAGCTTCATCAGGATGACATGAGGCTGAGAAAGAGACAAAGAGAGGCAGAGGTGAATGAAGCAGCAGACAGATAAAGGGAGTGGCAGAGCGAGTGGTTTTGAACACTCTGCTGTTAGAGATAAAATCAGGAACAAAAGGTTGTGCAGCTGTCTCACTGTCGATTTGAGAAGTCAATATGTCTTTCCAGCTAACTCAACACGAAGTTCAGAAGCTTGACCCGGTTTATATGATCACTAATAGTAGCAGTTCATTCATGGCAGATGCGACACATAATTGAAGCCTATTAATAAACAGATTAGAGAATGTGTTATTTAAGATATCGCTGACATGATGACGTTTATTTAACATGCATGGAGTCTCGAGTGTCTGCATGGTAACAGGGAAAGCTGTAACAAAGTTTTCTTTCATGAGAAAAGTATGAGAAGAAATTTAGGATGGGTTTATGGTTTCTCAGTAACATGGCAAGTTCAGGAGGGACAAACGAGAGAGGATGGTGAAGAAATGGATGTTTATAGCTAACACGCAAGTGACACACGGACTACAGGAACTAACTTCACGGACTAACTTTCCATTACATCAAATGAATCTATAAACAGATAAAAATTATACAGATTAAAAAAATATAATCATGTCATTGTCATTGTTGGAAGTTATGGTATAAGAGGAATAAAACACTTTGGGACATGATAGGAAAATCAACTTCAAACAAAGTTGTTGATTAATTTGCCAACTGTACATCTTTGTCTTATTTTATTACTCAATTATTAAATCTCACGTCCAAATTTGGTTTTGCAACTGATATAAGCAGCATTCCTATGATGGCTAGGACTAATTTCCATGGACAGTTTTGCCAGATTTATACCAGTTGCCAGTTTATTACCAGTTTATAACTTCAACAAAGTAGAGTTCATGTTAAAACTTTAATGAATTTACTGGTTACAACTGCAGTTTTTTTTCCTTTATTGTTCTGTAACTTCGTTATAGAAGGGATTTTTTTTTTATTATACTATCCAATGTAACCCAAATGAGGATGGGTTCCCTTTTGAGTCTGGTTCCTCTCAAGGTTTCTTCCTCTTAACATCTCCGGGAGTTTTTCCTTGTCACCGTCACCCCTGGCTTGCCCGTTATGGATAACATATTTAGGCATGAATTTAAAAGTTATGTCTGGATTTTATGTCTTTATAAAGCTGCTTTGGGACAATATGCTTTAGAGGTGAATTGAATTTAACTCGTACCATAAACCGTATCTTAAATCCACAACTTCACTATTGAATAATTCAGCTGAAACCTATATTTATTTATTCACCTATAAAGATATGCAGAGTGAAAGTCTTTATGACGATTCCTGTTTCTCCTCTTCCCAGATGACAAATCCAGCCATTCAGAACGACTTCAGCTACTATCGCCGGACCCTGAGCCGTATGCGAATCAACAACGTGGCAGTAAGTGCACGTGATTATCTATCACAGCGCTTATGTTTTAGCAATACGGCGATTCACTAGGGTCCGGGGTTAACGAGCTGCGCTGTGATCTGCTGCGCTCAGATCATTAAGTAAGCGAGGTCCTGAGTCAGGGAAACGCTCATTTCAGTCATGCATTTATTCCTTTGTATTGAGCTACTTTTAGCTGATGTGGTGTGCAGTGAGGGGGTGGATTCTGTACACGAGTGTATGCTAATGGACGCAGCCTCATAACTATCCCAAACTGGAGAGGAGACAGGGGTTATATGACCTTGTATCCTCAATTAAAAGCTTTCACACTCAGGAATAATAATCACCGCCCCCTCAACCTAATGGATCGTGAGCTGTGGTGTTGCACAGCCCGTGCTGGGCTGGTAGGAGATTCTGCATCTGCATGTTGAATGTGTAGTAATGGACAATTTACATTCAGTTTGTAGTAAAGGAAAATGAATGAACGGCTTGTGGTCAGGGGAATATGCTTTTTCAGCATGAGCACAGAGCAGACTTTTACATGAAGTATTTAAAATTACTTGCATTTAAATATATAAATGCACAAATAAATCATTTAGTATATTAATTAATTAATTAATTAATTTTTGTCATGAGGGCGGCAGGGTGGTGAAGTGGGTAGCGCTGTCGCCTCACAGCAAGAAGGTCCCGGGTTGAGTTCCCGGGTGGAGTGGTCTGGGTCCTTTCTGTGTGGAGTCTGTATGTCCTCCCCGTGTCTGCGTGGGTTTAATCCGGGTACTCCGGTTTCCTCCCACAGTCCAAAGACATGCATATTAGGTTAAATGGTGTCTCTAAAGTGCCCCTAGTGAGTGTGTGTGTGTGCCCTACGATGGATCCTGCTTTATGCCCTATGCCACCGGCTCTCCTCTGACCCTGGTGACAGGAATAAACGGTTAAAATAATGAATGAATGAATGAATTTTTGTCATCAAAAAAGGCATACGCAAATAAATGTCTTGAATTTATTTTTACATTTCCATACAATGTCTGTTTGGTCTATTTATGTATTTCTGCATTTATTTATTTGTGTATTTGGACATTTCTACATTTATTTCTGTATATCTACATTTGTTTATTTCCGTTTTTCTACATTTATTTAATTCTGATTTTCTACATTTATTTATTACCAATTTTCTGCATTAATTTATTTCTACTTTTATTTAATTCCAATTTTCTACATTTATTTATTTCAGTATTTCCCCGTTTCATCATTTATTTTTTTTTATTTCTGCATCGATATGCTAATTGGGTGGGCGGTCCTAAACTCATTCTAAAGCAGGATTGGTCAGCCTTTTGAACCAGACAGAAGCAACCGATCCCTAACAACTATACATGATTCAAGCTAACTATACATGATTCAAGCTAACTACACTACGGCGTCTCAAAATCGTTCCTAAATCATTAGCCTTCGAGTGAGTTTAGGATCGCCCATCCAATTAACATATGGATACAGAAATACTGAAATAAATAAATGAAAGAAAAATAAATGAATAAATGTAGAAATATATAAATAGACCAAATAGATGTTATTGTATAGAAGTATTGAAATAAATTCAAGACATTTACTTTCATGTGCCTTTTTTCATGACAAAAAATATATTTAGAAATTTTTTTATTTATATACTAAACTATTTATTTGTGCATTTATTTATTAAGTCATTTCTCGTCCTCCATATGGAACATCCTGTCAAATTAAAAACACCATATTCATGTAGTTTTCTCCCTTAAACTGGTTTCCACTGGCTGATTGCTACTTGTGTAAGATCTTTCCAAGAACATCTTGGCTGAATTCTATGACATAATCTTTGATAATACTATGCTCTCCTTATCAGATTATATGATAAATCATCTAACAATAGACTATTTACTATGTCACCATTCAGAGAGGTCCAGACTTGGAAAATGGGCTCACATAAACAGAAACAAGCCCTTGGTATGACAGTAGCAATGTTATGCCAAGAGAAAACGCAGTTTAAAAGGTGAAGACGAGGAGTTTGGACTTGTTTCTGGAAGCTGTAATTCATTCTCTGTTTGTTTCCATGCTGTATCCCTTTTTGGCCTGACATGACAGAACGGTGATGAGGCATCAGGGAGACATTCTCTCTGTAGCCACAATTATAAACAATTCACGCCTCTTCATTTTGTTTACACTCTGCCAAATCCTACAGTATTTGTAGCAGCCTTGTGTAAGACTACTGGTGGTGTTTAGACTAGCATAGTGAGCTGCTCACAGTCTAAACTCCTTACGAGCTGAAAATCACACAAGCTAAAGTAAGCCATAGTAGCACATAAAGCATCTGATGCATACACAGCTTTACACTATACTCGGCTACAAGCCACAAAGTAATGAATGCTACTTGGAAATCACCAAGCCCTCACTGTACTTCCTACTTTACACACACTACATGGCCAAAAGTATGTGGACACTACCCGTTACACCCATATGTGGTCAAAAAAAGTGGCCCACAACTGTCTCCTAGACATGTTCCATGACAGTGTGCTTTTACACAAATGTAGCACGAGTTGCTGATGTTGGTGATGAAGAACTTGAATGTCCTGAACAGGGCCCTGGCCCTGAACAAGGGATCTAGTATACAAGTTGATGGTTTTGATGAGGAAAGTAATTTAACTTTTTTTTACTATACAGCACACAGGTATAGAAGGGATCATTTATAATCACACTCTCCGGCGTCACCCAAATGAGGACGGGTTCTCTTTTGAGTCTGGTTCCTCTCAAGGTTTCTTCCTCTTATCGTCTCCGTATATCTACATATATAATGTATATCTGGATTTTATATTTCTGTAAATCTGCTTTGGGACAATGTCCATTGTTAAAAGCACACTATAAATAAAATTGAGTAGAATCGTAATGAATTGACTGTGCGCCAACATCAGTGCCTGGCCTCACTGCAGCTAAATCAACTCAAATCCCCAAGGCAACGTTACAAAATCTAGTGGAAAGTCTTTCCAGAAGAGTGGAGGCTGTTAGAGCAGCAGTGTGTGGACCAACTCCATATTAATGCCTGTGATTTTGGAATGGGATCAACAATGTGTCCACACACTTTTGGCCATATAGTGTATCTCTAAAGATAATGCGTTACCTAACAAGGGGCCAGAAGTGATCACGCTATATACAGTGAAGTACTAGAAAAACTGGTACTGGAGCCTATGCAAAATACATAGCAACACCACCTAGGCATGTCCACCAGTGTGTGTACATAAAGCAACAGACATCTATGGAAGCTTCTAGAGCTGTTTCTGCCATGAGAATGGCAAGTTATCACGATATTTTGCAATTTTCAACACTTTAACAGTTGGAGCTCATGAGATGGTTCATAGCATTTCAGAGGTAGAAGCAAAGTTTGGATTCTCACGTACGAGCTTTTAGAGTCTACAAGAATTCTGGCAAAACCTCAAACTTACGGCAGCAGTGTGTCTCTGGGTGAACGTGACCAGGGTTGGTAGGCAAGAATTGTTTCATTTACTAGGCGTGTCTCAACACTGCCTCAAGTAACATCAGAATTCAGTGCTGGAGCCTCAACAAACATCACCATGAGGACTGTGCAATGTTCCCTCCAAGATACCTTGAGGTACCCACCAAGTGTTAACTGTATATACCAGTTTTTCTGGTACTTCAGTGTACATCTTGCTAAGGGATTATGACACTCTGACACTGTTTTGACAACCCTGATCCTGTTGGTATAAGTGAAAGCACAGAGATAATATCAAATTATTAAATTCATTCATTATCTTCCACTTTATCCCACTAATCGGGGTCACGGGGGGCGCTGGAGCCAATCCCAGCGTCATCAGGCGAAGGTGGGGTACACCATGGACAGGTCGCCAGTCCATCGTAGGGCCAACGCACACTCACGCACACTTTCACACCTACGGGCAATTTAGAGTGACCGATCAACCTAACATGCATGTCTTTGGACTGTGTGAGGAAACCGGAGTACCCGGAGGAAACCCACACAAGCACGAGGAGAACATGCAAACTCCACACAGAACGGCCCGGACCGGGAATCGAACTCGGGTCGTCTTGTTGTGAGGCGACAGTGATGACCACTACACCACCGTGCCGCCCAAATTATTAAATTAATTAAAAAACATCTAGACTTGTATGTAGGCTTGTATGAATAAAGCAGTTTTGTCACAGATAAACCAACTATCGATGTTTTGTCCCTAGACAGAGGAAGAGAACGAAGTAAACAACGAACTGGCCAATCGCATGTCTCTGTTCTACGCCAATGCTACACCGATGCTGAAAACATTAAGTGATGCCACGACGAAGTTTGTATCTGAGGTCAGTGTTCACATTTTATGTCCATTAACACATTCTATAAGTTTCTACATTTTTGAATGGATATATTTGTCTGTCTGGACAGAATTCAGATGTACCCATAGAAAACACAACAGACTGCCTAAGTACGATGGCGAGTGTGTGTAAAGTCATGTTAGACACACCGTAAGTTCAAGTACATCAGTGTTCTTCTATTTGCCTTTCAGATCTTTTACTAAGAGGACAGTAGTCATTTCTTCTTTCTGTTCCTGTGTGTGTGTGTGTGTGTGTGTGTGTGTGCGCGCGCGTGCTCAGGGAGTACCGTACCCGTTTTGCGAGCGAAGACACAGTGTTATTCTGCCTGCGTGTGATGGTGGGAGTCATCATCCTCTACGACTATGTTCATCCTGCTGGAGCATTTGTCAAATCCTCAAAAATTGATGTGCGTGCACAAATTCTCCCTGCGCAGGTGTATTCATGTAAAGTCACACGTTTATCATCTGCCCCGTTACTGCCTGAGTATGAATCTCGCTGTGCTTTTTTTTTTTCAGATGAAAGGATGCATTAAAGTCCTGCGGGATCAGCCACCGAGCAGAGTCGAGGGTCTCCTTAATGCGCTCAGGTCCGTGGCCTCACACTCTTCAACACTACATTACATTTTAAAGTAAGTCTAATAAACACTGTTTTGATTGTCTTTGACTAAAGGTACACGACAAAACATCTGAATGATGAGACTACCTCCAAGCAAATCAAAAGCATGTTACAAGTCTGACAGCATCCACGAAACGGTACTTTTCGGAACGTGACGATGATTTCGACCTCGTCTGATGAGACAGAGACAGAGAGAATGGTCATGTGTCAGGTGGCAGCTATTGGGATACACTGCTGTATGGTGGTCTTAATGCAACTCAGAAAAGGAGCTCCTTTGTTTTTTTTTTTTATATAAATTGTTTTATTGCCCCTGTGTGTTTTTTAATGATTGAGTGCCAAGGCTGAAACAAATATCTGTTTTGTTATTTTCTTGTTAAATAATGGTTGGTTTTGATAACTCTTGAAAACAATAAAGAAGCGGTTTAAATCTGTCTGGTGTATTCTTTCATATGACGTCTCACTTCGCAATCACTAGAGGGTGATGCGGTGATGTTTAATAAATCTACTGCTAATTACTGACTTACTGATAAAACCTAGTTCTGAACTCAGTGTTTTGCCTTTCAGAGCTTTTGTAGTTCACACACTGATTATTCAAGCATCTGGATGCCATCGTTGGTGGATATAAAGTCCGAACAGCTTTTAAGAAACTTTTAGAAAAAAGTTTCTAGCTGGGCCAAGAAAGTTTGGTTCCAAACCCACATCCGTGTTACTAACATAAGCATCTGGACTTCTCATCGCATATCCTCGTTCTGATTTCCTATCCGTGAGTCAACAAATGAGCAATGGTACGATCATCTCCCTTCAGCCTGACTGCAGCCAAATGGGCTCCGAGTCCGAAACTATGTGGGAGAAAACAAAGCTGGCGTGGAAAAGTCTCTGCACTGCATTCTCACTCTCAGCTGGCTGGAACAGGAAACAACTTTCCCTCTCAGACAGATGGAATGCAGCGTGCGTAACCTGGCTGCCGATTGGTCAGCGTGGGTCAGCTGATTGTAGTGGTGAACTCACACTGAGGGAAGCGAAAGGACTGGGAGTATCATATCAGAGAGAGAGGGTTTATCGTCATAGTGAGTAATACGCTGATGGATCTGATCTCTATGGGAAAACTCGAGCCCATACCGAGTGTGTATTTAATTTCATCTGCACCTCAGTATCACACTGTGCTGGCTGACACTTTCTCCGAGCTGAACACACACTGTTTTCTTAATGGCTTTTCTGACTGATCAAGATACTGTCACCGAGGGTGCCTGGCGCAGGACCAAATGCCTGTCTGTTTACACACCCTGGCTGTACACTCAGACAGTACGAGGCATACGCGATGACTTCCTGCCAGTGTGTGTGTATGTCTGGCCTGCTATGTATGTGTGTGACCTGTAATTCCAGAGCGCCATCTCCCAGGGTGGCCACTACAAAGCAGCCCAAACACCATATGGCGGTAAGATTACTCACGCTCCTCTTCAGCGCTGGTGTCAGCACAAACAAACAAACAAAAACAAAGTCACCTCAGAAGTGCTTGGGGAACAAGTGAGAATGCCAGCATGGGGGGGGGGATACAGAGGCCTCAGAGGAAAAGAGCTCAAACAGGCGTGTGATTAAATCCTTTCCAGCGTGTTACACTGCATACAGAGGAACGTTCTCTTCTAGGATCTAAGGGCATAACTTTCAGCAGGTCGTCGCCAACCTCCAAGCTCGTCACAGCTCATGTCAGAGTCATATTTTAGGAGTCAAGGTATTTCTCACACGGGAAAGCGTGGCGCCAGAATGTCACTTATAAACCAACAATCCTCAACCTAAACATGCGCCTTTTCTACGCAGCATTCATTCATTTTTTCCATTGTAATTTTTTTTTTTAATGATAACATCCTGCAAATTTTTTCAGCTCCTTTACAATCACACTCTTGCTATTTATGAGCAGCGCTGGCAGTCATATAGTGTTTATCAGGGTTGATTGTTTTTCCCCTTCACCAGTGATATCATATATCTAGACGTCACCAATCCACGTCTACAACAGAACACAAGGTCTGTCCAGAAAGATAGGAGAAATTTTTAAAAATGTATTTACTGAAAATATGTACAATTCAATATCACCACCTTTGAAATATGCTCCTTGTGAACGCGCACACACACACATGCTCCCAATGCCTCTGACATTGTTGGCAGCAGTGCTTGAAATCGTCATCTGTGAGTGTGCTCAGAGTCTCGGTTGCGGCTCTGTGGACGTTCTTTACTGTGCCGAAGTGGTGACCTTTCAAATGTATTTTAATCGTAACCTTCTGGTACGAATTCTTTATGGACGATCCCTTGAGAACCAAAACATACGATGAACAGTGACTTCTTTGGGTGAGGTGATGTTGTCGTGTGCCATTCAGCACTTTGTCTTTTTGTCTGTACTCAAACACTGAAATAATCCAACATTTGCTCCAAACTCACTTGCATTGTTCCAGTGACGAGGCACTTCAGCAGGGTTTCACAAACACAAACGTCTGATCACTGCGAAGGCAAGAATGCTACTGAAATGAGTCCTTCTGTTTATCTGAGATCCCACTCCAACGGACCTCGAACCACCATCCCCATGCGTAAGCCCTATGGAGCGTGGGAAGTTCATTCTCATTACTTTCCGGACAGACATTGTATATGGTTTGTGTCTCTAGATGTGCATTGTCCTTTATGTTAACGCCCCCCGGAGTGGGGTAGGCTAGCCTCTAGGAGGCGCATTACACTAGCTCATTACGAGTCATTTGTGGAGTAGCGCCACCTAGTGAATAATGTCCAGAGCTACAATCTAGCATTTCACTAGCCAATATCTTGGGATGGAAAGGCTCAAACTTCACAAAATTTCACACCCTGGATCACAACCACATTCTTTAAACACAAACCAAATTTTGTCACATTTTGTCTATATGGCGTGCTGCAACCGATACGTTTCATATCTCACCAACTGCTTAAGCTACAATTTTGCAATTTCATTTCAGTGACATTATCCCAAAGCAGCTTTACAAAGACATAAAATATGGACATAAGTTTTAATTTGATAGAATTTGGTATGATCATTTCACTTCATTCTTGCGCTTTCTCTCACTTTACCTGGTGGTCAAAATATGCGACCCTAAGCGGTATATCTAGTTTTAAAAAGCACACAGTGATCCAATTTGCAGTTGTATTAATATTTAATCTACCCTCTTCTTGCTACTTAGCAAGTGCTGATACACATCTGTGTCATTCATTAATTTTACTGAAACTAGCAGATGAAATACTTATTTTTTTTAGAGTCAAAACCTGTTCTGAACATCTCATTTGCATATAAACAAAACATGAATAAAATGAACAAGGATGAAATATCAGCAGTCAAAATACACTCCAGTACAATCTTGAGAAAGCTGAAGGCTATTAAATTCAACTTTATATGTATAGTGCTTTTAAGAATAGAAGTAATGTTCAGCGTGAGCACATTATAGGTCCTGGGATGAAGACACTACAGTGCTTATGATGACATCAGCAGTTCTTAGGTACAAATAAATCTAAAGTATCTGGGTGAAACTGTCTGCCGAAGCAAGGGCGGGTGCTGGAAATGAACTATTTCTGCTACTGGGAAGTGATAACGTCCTTCCCAAAATGCCTCTCCACTATTTTCATCTACATTCCAACTTCTGGTCATCAGATCAGTGAAATATGAAAAGCTCTAACAAGATTTTGTTAGGAGTGAATCGTACTGCCTGTTGTAGAGTATCAAGACATAAATGGCAGGAGGTAACTGCAGCCCTGGATGACTAATGCTTTTCCAATGTAGTGCACTGGATGACTCAGGCGGGTTTGAACCCAGCACCTGGTACGGTTGAGGAAGGACTCTTGTGCATCCGGATGAAGGTGTTGGAAGAAATCCAAAACCTAAACGATTGTACGCCAAACGGAAACAATGCCTGCTCTTTTGTTCGTCTTTGTGTGTGAGCAGACGCCGAACGGCTTAGATGCGTCGAGTGCAGACTGGGAGCTGCAGATGGCAGCAGCGCAGCAGACAGGGTCATCAGGTCATATGAGCATGTAGTAGAGGAACTGCATGGCGCTAATCTCAAATCCAGACAATGAGGAAATTAATGGTACACAGGTAACAATGAACATCCTCGTGAACACTCTTTTACTGGACGTGGTGCGTAAGCCAAGAATAGTTCAGAGGACATGAGGAAAAAAGGGGCCACGTTTTATCATAATTAAAAAAATGCTTTAAAATAAAGATGGTATTTCCTCATTAGAGTAAGGACATCCTGTGGTTTAACAGTTGGCCAACACACTGCTTCCTGCCAGGGGCACGTTACAGGAGAAGAACAAATTCTCAGCTTAATGTTGTTGCCACTTTTCCTAATACCAAGAATGTCACTTTCTTCTCATAATTTTAGGTTGAGGTAATCGTGCAGGGAGTAAAGGCAGCTGGTTGTTGCAGTTTTCTCACTGCAGTCTGATGGCAGTGGTCCAGCTGTCACTATGAAAGCGCATTACTCTAATCAGGTAGCGTACCACTAATCCACTACAGCCAAAACACTCCGCAGCCTCCGTCTGTCCTCGGCAATTAGGCAGCCATGCAGACAGAACTGCAGCGTGTAGACATAACTGCATCAACACTTTTCTGCCTGTTGTCTCTCTGGAGAGACGGACCAGAAGTTTCAACTCTGTCCAATCACTATGTTATTAGCAGAGACAGCTGGTTATGATATTAGACAGGAGGCTTAAATCTAATATCAGTCAATAGACTGACAGTGACGCGCACTGTATCATGAGGTCTCAGGAATCCATACTAGAAAGGATGTGGGGAAAACTATCAGTCATCTATGTACTTGAAGGCAGACAGACAGCTGCATTTGTGATAAAAAAAATTTTCATGCTTCATCCAAATACCAGATGTGATGAACAGAAAGGTTTTAAAAACTTCCGGTAAAAAAACCCACTAAAATTACAGTTCTGTGATCTGTTCTTCTGTGTAATCAGAACATTGATTGAAAAATGTATTTATTCAACTTTTGTGAGGTTTTAGTTTCTCCTCTAAAGCAAAAAAAAAAAAACTTTGGTAACTTCCATCTCTAATTGTGTTCATTTCATCCATAACTGATGGCATGAAGCTGGATGAAAAATATCACTTGATATGCTTGTCACTGGGGCACTGTTGCCTCACAGCAAGAAGGTCCTGGGTTCAATCCCCAGGTGGAGTGGTCTGAGTCCTTTCTGTGTGGAGTCCCCGTGTCGGCGTGGGTTTCTTCTGGGTACTCCGGTTTCCTTCCACAGTCCAAAGACATGCATATTAGGTTAATTGGTGTCTCTAAAGTGTGTGAGTGTGTATGAGTATGTGCCCTACAATGGATTAGCGCCCCGTCTAGGGTTGATCCTGCCTTGTGCCCTATGCCGCCGGCTCTCCCGTGACCCTGGGGACAGGAATAAGCAGTTAATATAATAAATGAATGAATGAATATTTGTGACTGATACCCTGCATGAATCTACATTCTGGGCTAGAAAGAATTCAGCCCCAGCCTCATTTCTTCATACCTCTCTGTGTATTTTTATTACGACCACTAATGATGCGGTTTTACTTCCAGAAAAGTCAAAAATAATCCATTTTCTTGCACTTAGCAGCAAATCTGCTGATGCAGATGCCAAAAATGAAACCATAGAGTCGTTTTTTGAAACGGCTGTAGATCAGTGAATCAACAGTGTAGGTCAGTGGGGCAGTGTAGGTCAGCTGTTAAGACATTTGACTACTGACCAAAAGGTCGTGAGTTCAAATCAGCAAGCTGCAACTGCTGGGCCCTTGAGCAAGGCCCTTAACCCTCAACTGCTCAGTTGTGTAAATGAGATAAAAATCGTAAGACGCTGTGGATAAAGGCGTCTGCCAAATGCCGTAAATGTAAATGTAAATGTAAATGTAGATCATTACTCATTTGGAATGATAAGTGCTGGTGTGTCGTGGAATAAGTCAAACTGAGATGTCACTGCATACTGGGAAAACTTTATAGCATACAGTTACATTACTATTACTACAGTTACGGATAGTTCTGTTCTTGGCGCTTTAACTTTTATTTCTTGACATGCAATGTCCAATCCTCTGCTTTACTATTTACATTTATTACCTGCAGGTAATGACTGGCTGTGATTCTGAGACAAATCTACAGCTTCAACACTTCAGAGCGGCTTGGCTCTCTTAAGGCTTGTAATACAGAATCAGAATAAAATGCTCTCTTTTCAGAAGCACATCTCACTGCTCCCGGATGTATTCGTTTTAGCTTACAGATGCAGAAAGGTAATCCATGCTCTGAATGTCTATTCGGGCCTTTTATATTCTACACGGACAGGGTCAACAACACTGCAGCAATAATACTGATACTCGAAAAGAAAACCCACTAAAATATTAATGGCCAAATTTTATGAGTGGCTATAAACGGGAATCTGAACGTGCTGCACATTTTCAAGTGTTTCTCGAGTTTACTATGAACTGCTTCACCCAGATAAATCTGTTCATCCAGCTGATTCATGACTATCATTAATAAATTCATGGGCACTTTTAAATAAATATCCGGTCCTTTGATATAATTTTATTTCCCTTTTCAGATGCTCATAATATGGTAAAAATTATGGAAGTGATCCTCAGTGAGCATGGATGATCCAGAGCCTAGTCCGGATCACTGATTCGGAGGTGGGAACACTTACTAGCAACACTGACACACATTCAGCATGTTTCTAGGAAAAGGAAAGGAAAAAAAAAAAGACAACTGGGGGAAAAAGAGCCATGTATACACAAGGAGAACCATGTGAAACTCCACCTCAGGATCCTGCATTCAAAATCTAACCAGAGATGCTGCAAATGCAAGTAACAAGAATCCCTTTACTTGTGACTTCTGGCACTGTTCACACGTGGGTGGATTTCAGTGGAAGCCGTTCGCCTGGTTAACGTTCCAGTCTTCGGACTGTTAGCTCCGCCCACTCGATGACCTGTAGTACTTCACACAGCGTGTTCAGATATCTCTTCATCTGGAATGCTTTATCTCTGTTAAACTGCATAAGCACTGCTAACAGAAATATAATCCCATTACATATTTAGCTACTACTTTGGTTATTATTGCACCGTAGTTAAACAGTTAAGCAGTTAACAGCCTCTTTAGCCACTTTTATTTTTTCGTTCCCTGACTCACTTAACTCAATTTCTTGCTTCAAAGAATGCTCAAAATCATCTATGACAGCAATCGTAATGGGTTTGGTAGAAAATTACACAATTACACAATGTCATTGAAGCAGATCTACAGGTCTCCTGTAGTCGTGGTTCCGAAGTATTTTAATCTGGAAAATGTAGCAGTCACATGGCTGGAGTAATCAATCAACTTACAAGGCAGCAGCTAATCATATTATAGTTAATCATATTACAGTGGACTCGATTAGTGGGCGTGGCTAAGGATCAAAGGATTTGGGGGAAAAGATGCAGCAACTGACGAACGATGTCAATTTTATCCTCCATGTGTTCGATCTACAAAGTGGTAAAAAAACAACAACATGGAAACCTTTATTCATTCATTCATTCATTCATTCATTCAATTAAATTTTATTTCTAAAGTGCTTCTAACAATGGATGTTGTCCCAAATTAGCTTTACAAAGACACAGAATCCAGACGTAACTTATAGGTTTTATCCCTAATGAGCAAGCCGGGGGCGATGATGGCAAGGAAAAACTCCCTCAGATGTTAAGAGGAAGAAACTTTGAGAGCAACCAGACTCGAAAGGGAACCCATCGTCATTTGGGCTACACTGGATAATGCAATAAAACTGAGTGCTATATAGTAAATAAAACAGCAATTGTAACCTGAAAACTTGATTAAAGTCTTAACCTGAAGTCTATACCGTTGAAGATATAAACTGTTCGCAGATGGAGATTTGACTCAAAGTTCATAGCAATTAGTCCTAGCAATCATAAGGTTGCTTATATCAGTTGCAAAGCCAAATTCCTGGCTTCTTTATGTCTATGTACCTCCTCAAATCTGTATAGTCAGTGTTACAGGTTTAACAAGTGAACATGTCTGTCCTGTATGCTGATTGATCTAAATCAAATCAAAAATACGTATACAGTATATACAGCATAACTAGCTATGAGCAGCTGTGCTGGTTTTTCCATGTAATTTGTTGAACTCATGGTTGAGGAGACCACCCCGAGTTCCTGAGTAGGAATTCCAGTGTTGAGGGGGCGTTTTGTTTGGTTTTTGAGATCAGAAATTTTGAGTCAGGCGATTAGTCAGAAGGAAGTAAAACAGGAATTTTTAAGGAAGGTTAAGAAAAGTAAAAAGCAAAAGCAAAAAAATTACATAAATAAAAATCTCATTGTACTCTAAAATTATTTGCATTCACAACAATCTAGAGCAAGTTTTTGATAAAACTGCTTGCAGATCTTATAGTTTTTTTTTTTCTACAGAAAAGCCTTGTATCAAGTGAACTTTTATAGGCAGGAAGCAACACTTCCCTTTAACTGCTCAACAAATAGCTGCAGTGAATGATTTCAGAGTGAATCACAGCGAAAACAGTAGCTGACCCCAAAAACAACACAACCATGTGGCCAGTCTTTATACCAACAAATGTCCTAAATGCCTGCCAGACAATCCACACCCACCCCCAACCCTCCACACCCACGGTATTTTACTGACCTCTCAGGCACACACAAGAACAAAAGGAAAAAAAACATTATAGTGCTATTTTTGAGTAGGCAAGTGTCAGTATTAAGTATTCGTATCACAGTAAGTGCCTAGGCTTTTATCGTGATTTACGATTTAAGTGTCCATGACAATTCTGTGCATCCTGAATACAGCACAGCTACTGGCATTATTCCCTGAGGGAATAATGTCTGAGGTTAGCTCTGCTGCAGGGCACACTGATCCTGCCTTTTAAGTGGGGGGGGGCATGGCTTTCTCTTCACAAGAGGCTATCCTCAGTCCTCAGGACTAAAACTTAACATCACATTGCAATCTGTAAAGCCTTGTGCTCTCTCAGCACAAACAAAAGGTCAAATGACATTTGGAACAGTGGTTGTACAGACAACTCAGCGTTGACCTCAGCCCAATATAAAGCTCCAAGTGAATTTTACTCCTAATTGTTTACAGGCAGAGCTGAATGTGACGACAGGCAGAAACGAAAGGGCATGCCGTTTAAAGATGTTGGCCTTCTGTAGATGCTTGGTGCTGTTGTTCACACCTGGGTGAATAAACCCGCCGTGCTACTGATGGCTGAACGAGAATACAGGCTAGGAGGATGGGCTCCGTGCTGAACACCTCATGCTGTTTTCATAACAAAGTGTCTCGTGTTCACACGTGCTGATGAACCAGCGTGCTGCTGATTTACTGCAGATTAGTGCTTCCCACTCATGCAATAAATGGCTTGTTTGATAAACAAAGAGGAAAGGTAAATATTTACAGTCATAAATTATCCTTGTCTTCTGAACAAATCTCCATAATTTTTTGGGAACTGCTTTCGACCAGTGCTGTTTTGATACCAGTGTCGAAGCTCTAAATCAGATCTTGGATCAGACCAGTGTATCTCAGCGGTCTCGACTCTGCTAAATAACTACTTTAAGAGTCCTTACTGCAAAGTGCAAAGTGTTTGGGCAACAATTCAAATCTCCTGTCTGAATCTGAACTCCGCTAGGACGCCTGAAACACACTGCGAAACACACACACTACGTTGCAGCTATGATGGCTGATTTACACTTTTATGACTGCGTACCTACCAACACGTCGAGGTGTCCTGCGTGTCTGCCTTCATCCTCGCACACAACACGTGCATATACACATAAAATTCATCACGTTAATTACGCATCAAGAAAGTGCATTCCTTTTTTTTATCATTCATTGTACTCTGTTCTTTTATTATCTATTTATTCTGTTCCTTTCGCCTTTTGCTATCTGTTCATTCTTTCTTGATAGAACTTCAGACTATTATTATGCAGTATGTATTCTAATCCTAAATATGTTTTAGTACCCATGAATACATGTTTTATTGTATTTTTTTATGATTATTATTATTTGAATTTGTCTAACCTGTATCTAAAGTACTTTGAAATTCTGGACTCAAAATGAACGGTGCTAGAGTACACTGAAGTACCAAAAAAACTGGATCCTATGCAAAATACATAGCAACACCACCTAATGCACATCACTGCTTGGATCCACCAGTGTGTATATAAAGCGGCAGACATCTATGGAAGCTTCTAGAGCTGTTTCTGCTGTGAGAATGGCAAGTTACCATGATTCTATGGTTCAACACGGTTATATACACTTGGAGCTCGTGAGATGGGTCACAGCGTTTCAGAGATAGAAGCAAAGTTCGGATTTTCACGTATGAGCATTTCAAGGGTGTACCGAGACTACAAAAATGCCGGCACAACCTCGAACTTACGACAGCAGTGTGGCTGTAAAAAGACTGGTGAACGTGACCAGCGTTGGCTGACAAGAATAATTTCACACGGTAGGTGTGCCACACTGCCTCAAAAAAAAACCAACCCCAAAAACCTATACGCGGTATATACACACATAATGTATTTTATATGTAATTATTTTATATATACATGCATACATTAGATATAGATATATAGACAGACAGACAGACAGACAGATAGAAGATGCCATTCTACTCCAGCTTTTCTCAGGATGTTCTACCATCATCAGCTCCACCCCCTACACTGACCTTATAAACACAAAAGACAAATTTTCATATTTTTACTTTAATTATTATGTTTTCTTTAAGTATGTTCTTTCTGTTCATTTAATATTTAATATTTAGACTATTGTAAGTACAGCAGCTCGGCCGCCCA
>JAOVVH010000052.1:21737507-21748375 GCA_028566435.1 Scorpiodoras heckelii
TAACTTGTAAAGCTGCTTTGAGACAATGCTCCATTGTAAAAAGCGCTATAGAAATAAATTTTGATTGATTGATTGATGGATTATTATTATTATTAATTTTATTATTATTATTATTATTATTATTATTACACACAATAGAAAAAACTGATCAACTTGCTCATGCTGTACATTTATATTTGTACAAGTGACAGACACAACAGTAGGAATAGGTCCAAACTGATATATTTACAAAGCATTTTCACAGCAAGCAATTATGTACAAGATTTTTCAACTTTCAAAAAGTGCTTGAGAAGCACGTGCACAATTTTACAGTGTACAGCTGAGATCTATTTGGAAGAATATTACTCTAAACCTCTGGATGCAAACAGTGGAAGAAGGGCCACAGCACCTCGTCACATGGTTTCTATGCAGCAACCGAACACATCTCCCTGCCAACCAATCAGTGAAGGCTGGCTGATGGGCAGCACCATAAATACTAAGGGCACACAGTCCAACAGCTGTTGGAGCACAGCATGAGAGTGTGCCATGTAGCACACTTGGACACAAAATCCTCTCTCTAACTCACAATGCAGACATGAACAGAAGTATAAATCAGCGCTTATACACACACACACACACACACACACACACACACACACACACACACATTTGTCATACTTGCCTTGAGAGGACCTTCCTTTGACATAATAATTAATTGCTAATTGCTAATTAATGCCATGGCTATACCAAAACTTAACTTTCATCTTTTGGTCGCCAGCAAGATAGAAAAACATTCTCACACACACACACACACATGCACACACACGCAGTCTGGCATCACTCCTGCACAAAGCCTTGCTCATGCTGTTCCTCTCAACAAAGGCAACACTGATGCTGTGTAGAGCGGAAAAAGCAGAAGGTCAGACTCTGATAGAAAGTCCTTTACCTTATACACAGGAGGCAGCAGGATATGAACCAAATGCTCAACCTCAAATGCTTGTGTTATACAGATGATTGAAAACGAAAACAGTCATTTAGGCATGTGTGCTGTGTTTCAGCTCTCATGGGCCACGCTGTGTTTAGAGTGTGTGTGGGGGGGAAGTGATGGAACAGGGTCAGGAAAGTTTCAATACAACAGAAGCCTCTTGTGCTGCACCCTTTGCACCTCTGTCTCTCCCTCGGACTTCTCATAACACCTCAGTCTCCAGCTGTCAGTAGTGTAGACGTGAAACAATGCCGGGACTGTGTCCGACCTCTCCGGAGATCCACGATGACCCTAGGGCACCGTCAAGCTGGGAATATTGCAGTAGAAGCAATTCTGGGAGATGCATATATTTCACTGCTGTCATATTTACAATCACCGAGGACTATTTTGGAGAGGTTTGTGTACCAATAGACGTGACAGCTCTAAGCCATTGAGGCGTGTTGTGCACAAAAGATTATTTGACTACACCTAGGTTTCCAACCTTTTTAACAATTCAGACCAGCCTACAACATTTTCGATGGATTTGTGCGTGTGTGTGTAGTAATTGGCAAATGACAAATAAAAATAACGTATACTGAAGTACCAGAAAAACTGGTATACCAGTAAATACTTGGTAGGTCCCTCACTGCACAGTCCTCACGCTGATGTCTGTTGAGGCCCCAGCATTGAATTCCAATGTTACTTTTGGCAGTGTTGCACGCCTATCGCATGAAACGATTCTTGCCAGCCGACACTGGTCACGTTCACACAATCTTTTTACAACCACACTGATGTCATAAGAGCGCACGAGCTCCAACTATTAAACCGTATTGAAAATCGCAAAATCGTGATAACTTCAGAGACAACAGCTCTAGAAGTTTCCAATAGATTTATATATGCACTAGTGGATGCAACCAATGATGTGCATAGGTGGCATTGCCATGTGTTTCGCATAGGCTCCAGTACCAGTTTTTCTGGTACTTCAGTGTATACAGATTGTATGCAAAGCAGTACGTGAAGCAACATCATCTTTTTCCATTGCTATAATGAAATAAATTGCCTTTAGATTCATTTCATGGTTTGTACGATCATCTGGTGCTACTGCTTCTACCATTTTCTCAACAGGAAGAGTTTCCTCAACAATCTTACTGTCTTCACCCTGTTATGCGAAATTAGAGGAAGGGGTCAAACAAAGCATTGCAGTTCTGATGCAGTGTGTGCAGCTGTAACAAGTTTGTCCTGTGCTGTTTGTGTAGCTGCCACATCCACACAGGGAAGCAGAGTATATTAACTGTGACTGATGGCATAAACTCAGGGAATGGAACCAAAGGAATAACGATATTGTTATCAACATGTTGGTAGAGATGGTGAAATTGATGGGGTTGATCCATATAATTTCATAAGGCAGTGTTTTTGCTTGTGTATATGCAAGAGTCAGTTGTGGCGTATTTGGAGATATTATGATGTACTGACATGCGTTGGTTATCCAAAAAAGCTTGTTTCTCAACCTCTTTGCCTCTATGCACAACCAGTAGTTGTGGCATTATCATAAAATATGAAGGGAGTGTTCTGAACCAAGCAGATATGGGACTGAAAGGGTTTTGGTAATCAAACATGGGCAGGGTTAAAAATGTACAAGCACAAGCCAGAATACACAGCACATAGTGTCTTAAGTAAATGTTTTGTTTTGGTTTTCTTTCCCCAACAGCTTCATCATTTTCAGATCAAACTCTCATTACCACTTATGTGTGTGTGTCTATTAAAGACAGAGCAAGAGCAAACATTCAGATCCTGCTCCGATTCAAAGGAATTAGTCACGCCCAACTTTTCTGTAACTGGATAGCACACTGGTCTACTATTATATCTTAAAACTTGAATACCGTTATATCAATTACCAATTCGAACTGAATAATTAGGGGCTAGCTGCATTCACAGCTTACTTATAGAGGATTCAATTTCACTTCTGTATTTGAAATCTAAGCTGCCCTTTGATGAGACAGAATAGATGAATTAGACCCAATAACACTGGCTTAGTCTAGTGCAATGCGAGTAACTTCCTCTGCCCAATGCATCAAAAGTGAGGAGCACAAAAGGTTCCTATACAAGTGCTCAGGGAAATCTGTATTATCTTTTATTCTCCTTGCGCTAAAAAAAATTAAATACCATTACACAGCCCTGCTGTATTGGTAAAATGATCTTTCCTGAACAAATGACTAAACTAATTAGTTTGGATAAACTGAAATGAGGTTAAGTGTCAACTAAAATAAGCTTCATGGTTAAATAGTTTGGACAAGGGATGTTACAGGAGCAGATTTAATCCAAGACTGGACCTCTCCTAAGAAACATAAGTATTATAAGTATAGTTAAAATGTACTGCAATTCATTACTGACTGCTGATTCGACATTCTGAGCTACATATGATCCTATGTCACATGACCGTCAATACATTTCTGTGGATGTACAGAAGAGAAACGTGTGGTTCTGTTAGGCTATTGGAGACATTTTGTGGCCATGGTTTCACGCCACTTAGAGGGAAGCACTGCTGCAAATCAATACAACATTTTTTATTGATTTCTATCCTAATGGGAGTGGTCTCTTCCAGGATGTCGATGTCCCTAATATGTGTAAGTCAGAAACGATGGCCTGACTGCATTCACCACATCTCAACCCAGTTGAACACTTATGGAAGATTTTAGTTTCAAAATGCATTACTTTTGCTATGTTTACACCTGGCGCTCATACTACTCCGGGGTTTTTGAGCCCCTTTAATGGAGACCTTTATAAATGCCGCCGGCCCCATTCTCGATTTAAAACACTGCGGTTGTTTTGTAGTGTTGATGGACAGAAACGGGCAGCTTTTGGAACCAAGGACGCAGAAACCGACATTCGCTTCCTGATTGGGTCTTCAGTCGCTGATTCATTACGCTCTTATCACGTGACCTGTTTCCGGAAGTAAACAAATGGCATCAGCCCGAACTACCAGTGGTGAATGCAACAAGGATAACGATCTTTGCTAGCAGCTGTTGTGCAGTTAAATTCGGCCTTTTATAATGCTATAAGTGCCTACATGTGCAGGAAGGAAGCTCATATTTGAGCTATGTGCAAATTCCTGTGTCCAGCAACTTCCTTTTTACCCCGGCACATGCATGCCTAGTGCACGTGAATCGTCAGGTGATACATGAATTAGTATGGACAGAGATTATTTCTGATACAGAGCTGAAATGCTTGTCTGGATGGAGATGTTTTGTTTCGTTTTAAAATGCCGCTTTATAATGAAAACATATTAGTGTGCACGTAGCCTTAGACTGATATTAGACCACACTAAGGAAACACTAACTGAAGGAATGTCTTCTGAAAAAATAGGATTCACCCCTAGTACTGTTCCAGAGTATCTATTCCAAGGAGCACTGAAGCTCTTCTGGTGGCTTGTGGTGGCCCAAGACCTTACTAAGAAGCTTCATCTTAGTTTTTCCTTTAATTCGTCAGCCATCAGTAGATATGCAGATTATATTTTGGCCTTGCTTATGGTATTCTGTGTGTTTTTTTTTTTTTTTTAAATGTAAGGATGACACAGGACTTCCAAAACCATGTAGCCCGGAAGTAGTTAGTTGGAATCTCAGTTGTTTTTGGTAAGCAATAGAAAGGTTGGTTTGCATAAACCAGCCCCTTGTTTCTTTAACTTAATACTGCGTAAAGAAAAACACATACGAAAGAACCAATCAGGTCAACTTTGTTGTCCAAGTCATGAGAAAGCAGGATTGGTTGGTGTGAAGACGTTGGGAAATTGCATACAGCACTTCCCTCTGGCCATATCTTCAAAGAGTAATGACAATCTGGGCTTGAAAGTGCCGCTGGGACAATAAAACTCTCAAGTACCAAGACATTCCAGGCAGTAAAAGCTAATCAAGTGTATAAAACTGCATTCCAAGTACAATTCCAAGAATGATGATGCACAGGCAATGAGTTCACTCTGTGTTCACCTAAAGCTGAAACACCTACCGCCACTGGCACAACTCTGGAGGCGTGGAACATTTTATACAGTATGTTACAGGTTTCTTCATGTTAAATAAACTAGATGTTTTACCACCTAAGTGGCTGGAGTGAGCCGACTTCCACCTTAAAGCCTCAGCTTTCATGAAGGAACCTAATGTGGGTTATTTTCTTAAAATGTGTTCTGTAAACCCTTTGACATAGTCCTACTCCCTTTGGTGGTATGAATATTGACAAAAATTGTGCATGTTAAAATAAAAAGAACAATGTCTGTTACAAAACAAATCAGCATCAAAGGCGTTATATAAAAAAAACTGACAAAAAGGTGACAAAGCACATCTCATGTCTCACATACATATTATACCTGGATGCATTTCTCTTTATACTCGGTTTCATTATATTTTAACAAAATGTGTTGCTACACCTGGTGTTGATTTAACTGACTCATGTTCATTCCCCGTAGCACTTTTAACACTTGTAGCTTGTTTACTGCCCATTAAAATCTTCTGGTTTTCCACTTTTTTCTTCTCGTATGTGCAATCACAGAATTCCGGGCAGCCCATGTATTCCTAACCTGCTACAGTTGGTATGAAATTTGATCCATGAGCCCAAATGCTCCAATGATATTATGTGTGTGGGAACGTCCGTAACGTGTCTTTAAAGATGAGTACGCGGGTGAAGATAAGAGCAGAGCTGAAGTGCTTTATTGCCCTTTACTGATTGAGAGAGAAGGGGAAAGGAAGCGAGATAAACAGGAGAGAGAAAAGGGAGAAAGTGTAGGAGTGCAACGGGGACAGGAAGGGGGGGGGCTGCCTGTGGTTCCAATGAGTTGTGGGAGTTCTTATGAAGCGCTTGGCCTATGAGAGAGAGAGAGAGGGAGAGGGAGAGAGAGAGAGAGACAGAGGGAGAGGGAGAGAGAGAGAGAGAGAGGGAGAGAGAGAGAGAGAGAGAAAGAGAGAGAGAGAGAGAATGAGGGAGATTCCTGGAACTGAAAACTGGCAGATTGACCGGGGTGCCCCATGCCATACTATACGGGTAACGACTTGCTTGGAAAGCTGAAGTTCAGAAAAATGTGTGTGTGTACTGATGGGCTGGTGGGAAAGAGGTGGGGTCACAGCCCTATAATGTTCAACCATATGGCAAAGTGGTCTACGCTGTCACCACAGGAGAGTCTTCCAGCCTCATATATATAACAGCAAGTCCTTTCATGTAAAATAAAGCACGTACGTTATATAAATGTAAAACACATTGTGATCTGTGCTTGAGCGAGCTTCAAATACTGTACGACTATTCTAGGGTGCTGTCTCAGTACCAGACTGAAACACTATCTAAAACCAACAAAGTCCTTATGAAACCTAAAAAATGAGCTGTAAAATAAAAAAAAATGACCCTAAATGCATCATAGCTGTGCAATAATATATATTTGCTTTTTTCAGCAACTGGATGGATTTCGTTAAAAAAACAGTCATAGCACAGGAAATTCATTCAGGAAAATCAATCCACGCAGACACGGCACCTTTAACATTGGCTCAGTTCTGCATCGGCCATAAAATCCTCCTCTAATGATTAACCAGAAGCAATATTTCTAAACAAAGCACACCTGCTCTTGTTTTCTGAACTGGGTGTAAAGGTGGGTTAATAAGCACTATATAGTCATTTCATAATCATGATTATTGGTTTCATCAGCCTAGAGTTATCCCAGAGCTGCTATAGGAGAATGGTACCAGTGCTCAATGTATAAGGAAAATACTGTAGGTCTCAGCATGCACTACAACTCACCATAGGCCAAACAAGGAAGTGGATTATTTTCCAATAATAGCACATCCTAGAGTGTTTTATTCATTTTATACCCCAGCAATTTGCCAGCTTTTAATTTACTACTGAATGACACTTCATGATTTTCATGCAATAGCAGCTTTAAACTCAATGTTCCCTCACTAGCCTCTCATGTCTCTCAGGGAGTTTTTCTTTGCCACCATCACCCCTGGCTTGCTCATTAGGGATACATTTTATACAAGTTAAAAGTTATATCTGGATTTTATGTCTTTGTGAAGCTGCTTTTAGACAACATCCATTGATAATAGCGCTTTAGAAATCAAATTGAATTGAATTTTAGCCTCTTTTAATATATGGAAGTACGGTAAATTAATGTCAAAAGCATTGAGACAAAAATAACCATAGATTGTTGCAGATCAATAGTTGTTCACCCTCAAGACTTTCCCGTGGTGGAAAACATTATGATCACTTCAGCAGCTCTGGTGATTATATAGCTTTTTTCCCCCCTGTGTCAAAGCTGTTTTTCTTCTATTTTTTCACCAATATTTCATCAAAGATATCACACACTTTAACTTCACCAATCCACATGAAACTTGGTGTGGTTGTAGCCCTACATATCAGATAGAGAATATAAGGTTCGTATCTCTAGGTGTGCATTGCCCTTAAAGTCGGGTAGGCTCAAATCGCTTTTTGGGGTAATAGCTTGTAAACCATTTTGGCTAAAATGATAGAGATTTTATGGCAAGTTGGCCTCTAGGAGATGCATTACCCTAGCTCATTACAATTCATTTGTAGAGTAGCACCACCTAATAAATAATGTTCAAAAATCTATCACTTCACTAGCCAATATCTTTTGATGTAAAGGCTCAAAGTTCACAAAAATTCATACCCTGCATCACTGCCACATTTTTAGACACCCACCAAATTTATTCCATCCAACTGACACATTTCGATATCTTAAGACCTGCTTAAGCAGCAATTTTGCAATCTGATATGCTGATTTTCACTTCATTCTTGCTCTTTCTCTCACTTTATGCAGATGTCATATTACACACCGCTTTGTAATTCCATAAACGACTGAACAACTGTTCATCTATTTATAATTAGCCTTAGGTTATGTAGATCGGTCACTTTACAAGTCCATGTGAATGTGTTGTTGCTTTAGAAACAATAATGTATTAGTTAATTGACATAACTACAAATGAATCAGTCATTGGAGAGGTCTCATGTTAGAGACATTATTGTGACAGAAATGTATTACTCAACAATACTCAAACCTATTTTGAGATACAGTTGGACAGAAAGGAAGTGCACAACTTCCCTATTTACAGTCCCAATGCCAGCTTAATGCTGCACTCAGTCCAGATCATACTGTCATCTCAGTTTTTTTCCAGTTCTTCCACGCTTTGTCCTGCAGCGGGGAAGAAATCACTGCTCCACATAGGGGACGTCTGGATCCAGAAACTCCTTGAACATACAGTGGTTACTTGCTATTACACTGATTCTCTCGCTCTGTTATGACAAGTCCAAACAATGATGTGTACACTTGGAGCAGGATCGAAAAGACAATTTTGTACCTGTGTCCCTGAAAAGCTATCCGGCTTCCTGCAAACCTTGGAAACAATCACACACAGTTATCCACCTCATTTAAAAATACAACAACATTTGTTTAAGCACTGACGTGAGGACAGCTGCTTTGGCTCTGGCTTTGGCTTTGTTTTGCCGGAAATCACCGGCTGGACCAGCATCAGGGGATATCCAAACAAATGAAAACAAAGCACGAGTGTGGTGGTTACGTAACAGAGATTATGGAGCATTATCTACTGCTCACTATTCAGCATTCACGATAGACTGAATCTGAGCAGCTGGTCACAAACTGACAGACTATCAAACTGCCAAAACTGTCACACTGACATTGTATTCACCCTTTCCAACTCATCACCACCTCATCTTCCTCCATGTCTTTTGAATTATTACTAGGAAGCATTTATGCTTGTTTATCTTGATTTGTTTACTTTGATGAAATTTGTCTTGACCAAAGAGTACTGCATTAAAAGCACATTAATTTTCAGGCCATAAATCCCATTAAGTTTCTGCAGTTCACTTTACACAGTCCTGGTGCTATATGTGTGCACTGGGGCCCTGACCCACCCTAGGAGTCACTAGTGTCCACCTTGGATGAGCCTGTCTGTATCAACAAGCCCACTTTTACCAAACACAAGTCCTTGCTTGCTTGCACAATATTTATAAATAGGCTACTGATACAAGAAGTTATTGCTTTGTATATACATAACACCTGAATAAAAATATGCATAGTCAGATTTGTTAAAAAAATATTTTTAATGAATTTGACTGGGAGATACTAAATTGCCCCTAGGTGTGAGTTTGTGTGAATGTGTCTGCTCTGTGATAGACTGGAGACCTGTCCAGGGTGTTTCCCTACCTTCTGCCCAATGACTGCTGGAATAGGCTCCAGCACCCCCTGCGACCCAGCAGTAGGATAAGCAGCCTAATGAATGAATGAATGAATGAATGTATGTATGAATGATTGGTTTGCTGATAGCTGAAATGATCTGGTTGTGTCAAGTATTACAGTTAAACTAGCTCTTGAGCTCTTATGGTGATTTTGTAAACAACTGTGCTGAGCCTCTACCTATGATCTACAGCAATGAATAAATAAAAGTTGTTTTTTTTGTGCTCAAATCAAAAATAGGATGCTCCTGTTTTTTTTTAGACCAATATGTGATTCTGCTCAATGGTGGTTGTACATCTCACTTTTATCTGGTTCAAGATCAGGTAAAAAAAAAAAAAAACTGTTAGACATGTGGTGTTCACACTACAGACACATAGCAATTTAATGCTAATCTGAACGATAATTAATGTTATAATGCAATAAGTTGGTTTCATTTGTGCTCCCTTGAAAAAATTTAACGCACATCCGTGAATTTGTGTCTGGCCACGGGTCTAACTTTACATATCGTTGCTGTCCAAAGAAAAACAAGTATCTCTAAAATTGCGGATTTACAGGTGATGTTAAAAACATTTTTTAAATTTTAATTAAAGATTAATTTTAAAAGATTTTTTTTTCCAAGCCATTTCGGATCATTTCTGTTGCTCCATGCATCGTGAAATGTTCACACGACATTAAGGGCAGCTGCTGTGTTTGAATGATTGAAAAAAATGGAGATTGGTGGGTTTTTTGGACAGCGATGATATGCAAACTTTACCTTGTTAAGTCATTCCACCATATCGAATAATTAAGTTAATGTGAGTGAAGGTTTTCAAACGAATATTATAATGAAATAATAGTACCCCAACAACCTACAGCAGTTTCAGTCTTCACAATAATTTTACTCTCTAGCACACTTTCTGCTATTAAACCTGAGTTAATTCATCATAAACGGTTGAATGAAAATGGATTGGGAAACAGTGAGAACTGTCGACCACATATACCACAAGCGTCAGTTGTGACAGAATGGTGGCTTCTTGATATTTTGTAATAGGATGAAACAGAAAATATAGCTCAGGAAACATTTGGTGAAGCAGAAGTAAAAGAAAAAGAACGTTGTGTTCTCTTGCTCATAGCAGGAACGCTTACTTTTGATAATTATATAGGAGGGACAGCTTTGTGAATGGTAAGGGTAAAGCTTATACAAGCTTTAAGTTCATGTGTTGTACATGTATGTACCTGAGTGGCTGCAAAAATAATATTAACTTTATTATAAAATAATCACATTAGTGATGCACCGATTCCATTTCCCACATTTTCCATGCAGAATCAGGACAGATAGGCACTGACACACGGTGGCCCGGAAATAACTGTGCAACCAAGGGTGTAATTACTTTCAGCCCCCTAGTCATGTGTGGTTGGCATGTTCTTGTGTAGTTTATCCACTGTATTACGTTCCTGACAGACAAATAAGCTGGCAATCACTTAACTGTCACTTCCTGTGTTCATTTTGGCACCTTAATCCCTACAACGAAGCACAGTTTTATATACACTGATCAGGCATAACCTCATGACCACCTTCTTTACTCTACACTCATTGTCCATTTTCTCACTTCCACTTACCATATAGCTACACTTTGTAGATCTACAATTACACACTGTAGTCCATCTGTTTCTCTACATACTTTGTTAGTCCCCTTTACTCTGTTC
>JAOVVH010000052.1:21763212-21777205 GCA_028566435.1 Scorpiodoras heckelii
GGGCCTGCTTAATAATGTGGAACATCCTTCTTAAGTAGTTTTCCTTTTAATGGGCTCACTTGACAAACTAATTATCATAGGTGCCTGAGATTGATTTCTGTGATGCAAAGAGCTCTGAGACACAATACCATCCATGAGTTTAGTTGAAAACAAAAAATATTATCTTTATGACACTTAAATCCAATTTGCATAATAATTTGGAACGCGGTGTAGAGTTGCCGTCACACGGGTCTAGACCTCCGAGACGTCCACAAACCTCGATCCATTCGTGACCTCCTTAAGGCGAGGGAAAAAAAAGAAAGTCAGCAGGTGCATGATCGGTGGAGTAAGGTGGGTGATCCAAAAGTCATACCACGCTCCATTCCTATTTGACGCCACCTTTTCAATAGACTGCGCTCAAATGACTGCGCTATGTGGACCCGATAAGCCACGCCCACCACACACTAGGTGTCGCTTCTAGACATGTCCCTCGATGTCCGAGCGCATTCTCGAACCTGTTGCATGCGTTTCATTCGAGATATCCGACTATTCACCAAACTTTCTGTCCACACCTTGTATACTGCTATATGACTAGACTTAACTGTACTCATCACATTAATCACTGCATATTTGGTTTCATTTGGTTTAATTTCAACAATCTGGCTTCCACCCTCTACCCATTATTCAGCAGCTTATACAATAGCACTTGATCCAGCAACACCTTATTAATATGCATTTTATTCATTTTTTTATGTCATGCTCTGACAGTTAATTGTGCATACACTTAATGTAGCCATTAGAACCTGTCCTATACTAAGGTCATAGAATTGTAATGTGTGCATTGAATCAAAGTTATTTTATTATGCATTTTATTCACTAATTTGAGTTGTGAAATCAATCAAATACCAGTGGTGCTCTCTTTTTAAAAAAAAAATATGACCCAGCTTTGAATGATAAGCTGACCAAACATTCTACAGTGCACATTCAAGGCCGTTTCACACATGCACTGCGACCCTGAACATTACCTGGAGGAGTTGTATATGAGAATTACAGTGTCTGAATCAGTTAGACAGGAGATTAAAGTAATTTTACCCTGCTAGCTCAGTAGCAGAAAGTTTGCGTAATGTCCAAATGAACCCATTAGTGAACAGAGCAGGTCGTTGTCTAGAGAATTGTCTGGATTGGGCGTGCTGATGATGTTTCTACCATGCAACTGGTGCAAAACCTGTAGCTGGAGAGACGACAAGATTCAAAACTTCTGTCAGTAAGTAAGCTGATGCCATAACAGTCAGACAAATTCAAATTCAATGTGCTGTAAACAAATCACTGATTTCCACAGTGTACTGTTTCCATCATGTCCTGCCTCCTGCTCACTCAGCCAGGCCACACCCCTCACCTAAAGCAAGCAGAGTATTTCCAATAGGTGACAACACGTCTGACATGATCAATCTCCTGTTGTGTGCTACATGTGTCAAATGGGAACTCGAAGAATCGGGTCAAAGAGTTCACATGAGAAAAGGGTTTAAGTCAAGTCTTAATTTTATTCATAAAATCCTTGAGATAAGCAAACTTTCTGTGGACTTTTAACTGAATGCCAATGTACACACCTTCAGTAGTAAATCCTCACTAACTTCACTTAAATCTGAATTTCCCCTTTGAGAGAAAACCCAAATGCAACCAGCTTGAGAATGTATTCAAAAGAATTTGCTCACCCTAACAGTCACATGTAGGAAGTGGAGTACTACGTCACAGAGTTAAGCACTTTCACATTCATGTGGGTCTCCTCCCTTCAAGAACATATGACTATAACTGTAAAAAAATAACTATGGGTCTGAGAAGGTGACCTCTCAACAGGGGTGATGGGTCATGAACAGCTTTATACGCTGCGCTTCCCACCATCTTCTACATATGGTACCTCCATTATGTCCTTCCACCACAGGTGTGATTTTCAAAGAGTAGCCAGAAGAAATGACCGATTAGCATAGCCTTTGTGACCTCTTTAGTCTAGCACTGATGGCATGTTTGCTCTGTCCAGATGGATCGCCATGAAGAGCTCATCTTTCTCCCCAGTGTAGAGAACGCCTGCAGTTCTGTATTGTCCTCGAGAGTCATTACAGAGAAATAGAGGCACAGAGGGACAGAACCTCACAAACCACGTCCAACCATCCTGACCGCGTGAAAAAAAGGCAGGAATGCTATTAAGGAGGTTAACGCTAGAAGCAATGCCTTTGAGTTTGACCAAAAAATCCTTGGTAACAGTATCTTGTCAAGGTCCAAAAGACAACCATTTAAGAAATTTGCGGGTGGAGACAGAAAGTTTGATCTTGAGTGAGTCAATTCTGGGAAAACTTTGTATACACAGTTAAACCTTTATCAGTAAGGCCATCATAATCCATCTATAATCCTCACCCCAGGTGTTTTCAGATGCCTAGCCCTTCAGAGATGCTAGTCTCAGGGCACTCTGGGAACCATGCCCAGACCTCCCAGCTGACAGGATAGGAAAGGAAACAACCAGGGGGCTGTCTGTCATGGGGCTAACCCTGAACTCCAACAGCAGCAGGGAAAGAGGACTGCTGAGCAGGCCAATGACCTTAATGTAGCAGGAAAGCAAAGATGGAAGTAACAGGAGCTTTCCGGCCACAATTCCCTTTCTCAGCCTTAGATCTTCTGGTCAAGATCAGTCCCGGATATGCAGGAAGTGAAAAAACGCTCACTGTGGGTTTGAGGATTACATAAGAGGTGGAGCACCACACAGTTGAAGAACGACCGTTACGCAGACCAGGAGCTGCTCATGCTGAAGCAACGACAAAGCCCGCAAGCTCTCAAACAGTCAGTCATTCAGGCTCCTGTACGCTCGCATTACGCAATGCCGAACAAGGCACACCCTCAGTAAACTCGCACCTTGTTGGATTGTGAGAAAAAAAGCTGCCAAAAAGATTCCTATTCCCATGTGAACACACTGCTGGTAACATTTTGTGCCTTAGGACAAAGTGTTTTTCTTCTCTGAAATGCCGAGCCATGTTGATACATGCACAAATGTAGAAATGCTGAGGTGTCAACCATGGAGGCGCATACCAAAAGGCACCTTTCTTTCAACAAGGCTTTCATTACCTGAGACAATGACTTGATCAGTAATGCAACATAATGACATATAAAATGAAAATGCTTGTTGTAGGGTTATATGGTGCAAAAAAAATGTCAGGACTGAGATGCTGGATGGAGATTGCAGTACAGAGCTTATTGTTTTCTGGTCTCTGCCAACAAAAAAGGCTTTTGCTATAGATAAGCAATTTTCTCTCAGGTCTCACTATAATAAATATAATAGGCTTGTTATAAAAGACTTGCTTAAAAAGGTGCTGGGTGCACAGTACTCTGATTATCAACAGAAGTGCATGGTGGACAAGTAGAGTTAACAAGCAGAAAAGAAAAAAAAACTCTTGCATTTGGCAAAACAAATATTTTGATCTTTAAACTTTTAAAGCACTTTGCTCTAATGTGACACACCTCGATACTGTACGTATAAAGCGAGCACTACTCATGCTGAGGCATGATCTGACTGTTGATAGAATGATTTTTACTAGGCAGATTCATTAACGTGCATGGATGTGTATGGAGACATCAAAATCAGGAACATAATCAGGAAGTGCTGCACAAAGCTGTTATATAAACATATTGAGATATAACGAACAGCTAGCCAGATGTGAGATACATCTCAGAGCCGAAATGTTCCTACAGCTCACGGCTAAAAAGATTTTTTTTTGTTGAGGGTGGAAACATGATGTACATTTTATGTCATATATTTGTTCACTTCTTTAGATAGTATTAGAGCACTTAAGCTAGCTAACTCATCGCACACTATTACATTAGCTACTTAGATGATAAGGTTTCCCGATGATCAAACATTGGAACGGGGGGCTTTTAGTTGCCTTGTGGGATACCTCATATATGTATGATTTGATCAATAATGGATAAAAAGTGAGTTTTATCTAATAATCTTTTAACAGGAGATCACTTATGTAGCACTACATCTAGCGCTATCACAAGGATCAAACGAATTTGGGTCTTTTTTGTTGCTGTTGTTATTATTTCACCTTTTCAAAAGAATTACACTAGTGAAATTAATGCTTCACCTTTCCTTGGGAACATACAATGTATACAAAAGGTACTTATATAAATTCCTGCCTTTTGGTGTTCTTAAGCCTCTACATAAATACTAAAAGTGTTTCCTGAATATGCCAGTTGAACTTCAACCTATATTCAATAACCATTAATCTTTCATTCTAGGCACATTTCAAAGCATAGCTAATAAGTACTGACAGAAAAAAAAAAATAGTGCTAGCATATTTGAGTATTGGTATCTAAAGCAAACAGATATGGCTTCTGAGGCTGGTTATTTAAACACTACCGCTTGTCATGCTGTTTGATGCACATTTGATATTAACCTCTGACTCATAGGAAGGTACAAGGACATTTCCACAATTATCCGATTTTTTTCTCTTCATGACTTGACTGGAGTTTGGACGAGCCACACAGCACTCCAGGTTCCTTTTCTACCCCCCCAAAAGGAATAATGCACAGTCCCACCCCACAGTACATTTTTTCTAGTATAATCCATTTACAAATCACTTGCATAGGGTAGAAACTGGAGCACTCATACATACACATGCAGGCACTTGGTGAAAGAAGCTGTCATTTGTCTGGTTTAGTTAAAATGTAGACACTAGAAAAGTTTACATGCAGACTTTATTTCTTTTTGGAATTAGAGCAGTTGTGCATGTAAACTTCACCTAATGTCTAAAACATTTTTTGGCCTCTTACATTTATGACGGAAATGTTTTAGCAGCATTTCTAAGAAATATCACTACTGTTGTTAATTATGTTGTTAATTGTAAATATTAACTGATGTAAATTATGTCTAATTTTGGCTAAGTCAAATGCACACTGATAGATTTTCACATTAATGAACTCAAAACATTCTCCATTTACTTGGACACTTACATTTAAGCCATTTAGCAGATGCTCTTATCCAGAGCGACTTACAAGAGTGCTTAGTCATTAACTCGGAATATCCAAAGCTAGTGCTGGTAGACCCAAATTCAAGGTACTAAGACCTAATGCTAGAAATGAGCCATCCAATACCTAATACAAACAATTACAAGCAGAACAAGTCCTACAACCCAAAAGTACTCCTAAACTATGCAAAACCTGTGAAGCAGAACAAGACACATTAAATACAATAACTACTGTAAGTACAGTAAGAGCTTTAATAGATGCAAAGTTAGTGGGGAATTGAATTAGTGCTCAATTAAATGCTCTCGAAAGAGGTGGGACTTCAGTCTGTGTTTGAAGACAGCAAATGATTCTGCTGTTTGGGCACTCAGGTGGAGTTCAGTCCACCACCTTGGTGCCAGGACAGAGAAAAGTCTGGATGTTTGCCTACCATGCATCCTGGATGATGGTTGGTCAAATCAAGCCATACTTGAGACACAAAGGGCTCTGGTAACACATCGGGCTTTGACCACTGCCATCAGGTAGGGAAAGGTTGAACCATTTGTCTTTGTGAGTGACATGGCTGCACTTGGGAAGGCTGAATACAAGTTGAGCTGCAGCATTCTGGATCAGTTGCAAGGGCCTGATGGCACAGCCAGCAGGGAGTTGCAGTAGTCTAGTCTTGAGATAACAAGAGACAGACATCAAAAGAAAACTGCCAAAGAAAGCTGGTCATCAACAACTACACCATGGCAGCATCCTTCTGTAGACAGAGTGATCATGGTATTGTCAAAGGAAATTGAAAGATCACAAGGAAGACCAGCAACTCCTGGGATGTAAAGCTGCGCCATTTTGTTTGGGTTTTAAGATCCAAGTATCAGAAGGAGGACAAGAAAGGATGAGCTGAGTATCATCAGCATAAAAATGGTAGGAGAAGCCATGTGAAGAAATGACATCTCCCAGTGAGTGAGTATAGAGTAAAAATAGAAGAGGACGCAGCACTGAGACCTGTGGAACACCAGCAGAGAGTTTGCATAGAGTTGATGTTGAACGGTTCCATGTTATCCAGTAGGACGTAGGACTTGAACCTCTTCCATGCAGAGCCAGAGACACCAAGGTTAGAAAGGATGGACTGAAGGATGCTGTGGTTGACTGTGTCAAAGGCTACAGATAGGTCAAAAAGAATGACAAAAGCAAGAACACATCTTTCAAGCAAAAAGCTTGTGTCAAGATGGCCATACTGCTGGCCATAATGATACTAACGTGAGATGGGAGAAAGGGGTGGGGCTTACAGATAGGGTCACTTCATATCTGGGAGTGCAAAAACCCGTAAACAAATGTCATTCCCTCCAGATTCAGGTGCTGATTGAATCAACTACCATTATTATGGGTAACAAATTGTGAAACACATAACGTAATATAATTGTGCTGGTTTCTAAGAATGAGCAGCAGGTGAATGAAGTGGGAAATCTCAAATCATCAGGTGTGACTGCTTATTCCTCCATCTCTCACCTGTTCGCCACTGAAGATTAACCACAATGTAAATAAAAGTGGAAACCCCCTCGTACGCTCCCGTACAGTGTGCACTGTTTAATGTTGCAGGTGTTTAGATTTTCAGATTAACGGTGCCTGAAAACTAAAGCTCGCGCCATTTCATTATCTCACAGCAAACACTTTCACACTCCAGTCTCCCATGGCAACTGTGCAACACTTATCTGATTTGAGTCTGGGTTGTGAAAGCTCTTTAAAAAGACTTGAGGTAATCAGGCAAACCGCATGCCTGTGTTGAGGTTTTTTCTCAAATGCTATATTGTTATTTATAATGTGTAGTCAGCAAATGCGTATGAATGAATTTATCCCCATCTTCATCACAGCAGCGGGACACCTGCTGATAATACATCTCTGTGGAAAAAAAACCACAAAGATCCAACACTGTTGCCTTTTCAGTCTTCCAATATGACCCACTTTCTAGGTGAATTTAGACCGAACACCTGTTTCTGCTGTGGCACTGAAGCTATGAATTATGGCCACGCTGGTGACTGCGGAGGGTGTGACAGGTGCTAGAGTGACATGGTTACATCGTACCTCACTCTACCACATGGTGTCCTTAGCAACCTGCAGGAAAGATCTTTGTGTGCACTTAGCAAGAACTCATATGCTTTCTAGAAAAGGTGCATCTGCAATTATTACAATAATATTACATATTACAATACTCCCTTTTATACAACAGTTAGTTCCGTTTCAGTAATTTGATTGCTTGAGTGGCATTCCCAGAGTGCTTATATTTAGTACACTCACACTGGGACATTTCACTGTTTGCATCACTATATCGCTATGTTTGTGTTCACAGTTCATGACTTTAGCGATACTTTTTCCATGCATATAACTTTTGACTCAAAACATGAAAGCTTGTCTGATAAAAATAAAAAGGAAGAAGAAAATGAAAAGGAAGCTGGGAGAACTTTGGAAAATCAGTGTCAATTAGTGCTGACTGCCACTGCATCAACTGTATTATGGAAAGAGAAAGCCATATATTAATTTTGCGCAGAAACACTGGCAAGTTCTCTGGGCCCGAAGTCATCTGAGATGGACCAAAAGACAGTGGAAACGTATTCTGTGGTCAAACAGGTCCACGTTACAGCTTGTTTTTGAAAAAAGTGGATGTTGGATTTTATGTGCCAAAGATGAAAAAGACCGTGTAGACTGTTACCAATGAAAAGTGGAAAAAAACAGTATCTGTGACGGCACGGGGGTGCATTAGTGTCCACGGCATGGCTGATCTGCATATACATGAAGTTACCACAGATGTAGACGATTATATTGGTATTTTGGAGAAACATATGCTGCTGTCAAGACTACGTCTTTCCAAGGAACCCTATGTCTATTTCAGCAGGACAATGCCAAGCCTCATTCTGCACAAGTTACTACAGTCTGGCTAGACTGGTCTGCCTGCAGTCTAGGTCTGTCTACTATTGGAAATGTACAGCGCATCATGAAGAGGAGAATCAGATGACAGTGACCGCAGACTGTTGAGCAGCTCAAGTCTTGTACACAGCAAGAACAGGCAAAAATTCCACTTGCGAAACTGCAACAATTAGTGTCTTCAATTCCCAAATGATTAAAAAGTGCAGTTAAAATAAAAGGTGATGTGACCCAGTGCTAAACATGCCCGTGTCCCAGCTTTTTTGAGTGTGTTGCAGGCATCAATTTCTAAAAGTGCTTATATTTAACAAACAGAACTAAGATCATCATCGAAAACACTGAAAATCTTTTCTTTGTCCTTTTGTCTGCTAAATAAAGCTTCAAGAGAATGAACAAATTTGAGTTTTCTTTGCATTTTTTGAATGTGTCCCAACTTTTCTGGAAATGGGGTTTATACAAATCAATATAAACCAAGTGTAGATTCTTCAGGTTTCACTTAGCCTTTTTATATAATTGTAAAATCATATAATCATAATAATATTATTTGATGCAATTACTTTAACTGTATTGCTGGAGATAATTCATGAATCATTACAAGGGAGAAATGAAAGATAAAACGTAACGGTTACAAAGGCTTCAGGACAGCAAATGCAAAAATGCCAGTCATGCGACTTAGGATCTGACATCTAATTCTAGTCTTCATTTGATTCATTACTCGCGCAAATCACTCACTGTCCTTATTGTCACTGTCAATATTATATAACAAATAAAGCTTTAAGAGCTAATAAAATGCTTGTTATTTAAAGTGACCCATATTCAAAATCAAGTTCATTTAATAATTTTTTATGGGTGGAAGGCAGGAATACATCCTTAGCTAACATCATGGGGCACACACCAGGCACACAGGGGCAATTTAACCTAGACAAATTACCTAAATCCTTGCTTTTGGGAGGTGGAAAACCCCAGAGAATCCCACATGCATAAGCATAAGCTCCAGAACCCAAGTCATCTGTGAACATACTCAGATAAATTTATGCATGTGGGCACAAGCAGCTCACACACACACACACACGGAGAGCTTGGCCACTGGGAAGGATTTTGTAGTAGTTGGCGAGGGCAAACGTACAAGTTTGGCACTTCACTTCTAAAGCTCCTGTCGGCAGGTCCTGGGCTCAGCCAGTGATTCCCAGCCTGTCTCTTTCAATTAACAAAGACACATGGTGCAGAGAAAGCAAACGCAACATCGCAGGCCCATTACTGTGAAGCTGTGTTAAAACCACAGTAAGCAGTCGGACATCGCCATGGTGACCACACATGTGCACACGCACACACGTACACACACCACAGAGCAGCTGGTGGACGGGAAACGGGCTCTGTAAGAGTCAAGGGCCTTACGCCTGCCACAACAAGTGAATAGAAGGGAAATTTGTCGGCACTGGGAAACGAGAATCAATTGACTTTTATTCACACACAACAACTCCTTGTATCGTGGCGCTGGTGGTAGAGCACTTGTAGCAGCAAACTTTGTTGTGCGTTTCCAGCGTGAGCAATGCAGCTGTCAGATGTTTAGTCTCTTCCCTCTGTTTGTTATGCTTTCAAAGCCGTTCGGGTCAACATGGCCCAGTGTTAGAAAAAATTGCCTTAAATTCTTTTGAGAATGCAGATTACAGCCAGTTTCAGTAAGCCAGGCATTGCTGAACCAAAACAGTGATATTTTCAGGAGAGGTCTGTGATCGTAATTCCTTAGTTCGTAATACTGAAGTAGTAAAGAAATGAAAAGATAGTGACTAGGAAGTTCAATTTCTTTCATTGTAGCACAGGACTAAAATTGCCTACAATATAGTCAAGATGATCATGGTCAAAACATAAATGTACATTTTAAAAGTTTATTATTTTTATTATTTTTTTATCGTTGTTAGTTTGAAAATTGTAATGCGCTTTCCTTTTAATCCAGCCATGCCTGCTGGTGCTTCCACCGAGCAATCTTCTTAGCACAGCAGCAATTAAGATGTTGGGAGGAAACCAGAGAACATGGAGGAAACCCACAGAGACCCAAGAAGAAAATGTGAAATTCCACACAGTCACTGGAAGCTCAGGATGGACCCGAGGGTTATGGAGTTACGAAGCGGCAATGTTACCCACTCCCCACTGTGCCACCCTACAATTTGGACTTACATACCATAAAGAATGTTGCAAAATAACCAAGAACAAACACAGAACTATGTGGCTGTCTTGTGATACTTGTTAGTTCCTGCTTTATTTTGGTATAGACTGTCTTGACAGTGGTTGGTTAGATTTGCTAAAATGCCTGAGATTTGTCCTAAAATACTAAAATTGTATGTCTTGAAATGTCTAAAAACCTGGTTTATAGGGTGCAACTGGGTGTGGAAGCAAGCACAGCTGCTTTAAAGTTTTCCTTCAAATAAGCATTTTCTATTCCAAAAGTTAATCCTCTAACCCACAGGCCTGCAAGTGACAAATTCAAGCTGATTGAGGAGCAAGTCAAAGAGCTGTCTCAGAAAAGGAGGCAATTGATGAGTGTGCCCTTTAATCCTCCTGAGTGCTCTTTCCAGTCCGCTATGACAGCGGCAGCGTTTTCAGCGCTTGTAAAACGTTAAAGATTGAACGAACGGTGGGTGATGTTTAAGCATGTTTCATAGTGGTGACTGGATGGCGCTTTCAATGCACGCTTCGTTAAAGAGGCTGTTGTGTGCTGAGCCTGTCTGGATGCCCTGATCGAATTCATAAAATAACATGATGAGCTGCAGGCATGAACTCAGTGACTCATACATTGCCTGTTGCATTTATGTCACAGGACAATCACTGGACAGAGCACACAGAGAATTGCCTGCCAACTAAGTGATAAATCTCAAAGATTACAGATTGTATGGCAGCCCAAAGTCTGGCCATTGCTGCCACTGAATAGGACACAATAAATTACAATTATTATTAAAACTGGCAAGAACATATCCAGATGGTTTTTCACTGGTCCTGCGAGCGGTATGCTTGGAGCAGTTCTACAATATGGGACGTCAGTCTTCCACAGTTGCTGTGTGGAGATCTTGTCTCAGCAGCTATACATCACTCAGAGTAACAACTTACTCTTATGATGACGAATATGGAGATGACATTTTTATTGAATGCCTGATCTTCCTCAGCATTCAGGGGAAAGAAGAGAACTGTATTAGCACTTCCATAAAGAGACTGCTCTTTGACACAGTTTAGGGGCTCACAACAGCAGCAGCAGCAGCAGCAGCAGAAGGACAGATACTATGAGTCACGGTAAGCGGCTGCTAGATGTCCGTCTGGCACAGAATAGATTGCTAATATATCAAATATACGATTGTGAGACAGTCACATAAAAATGACAAACAATATACACTATATGACCAAAGGTTTGTGTTCACATGACCATCAGACCCATACGTGGGTCTTCACCAAACTGTATAGGATGCCTTTGTATGCTGTAGCATAAAAAATTTCCTTAATTTTGCCCCTGTGCACAATGCGAGGTCCATGAAAACACGTTTTGCAAAGGTTTGAGTGGAAGAACTCAAGCAGCTTGTACAAAGCCATAATCTGAACCCCACTAAACACCTTTGGAATAAACTGGAATGCTGACTGCACACCCAGACTGTCACCTCTACCAAAGGACCCATTTCTGTTTAATTAAAACACCCCCAGAACATCACATTGCCTCCTCCAGCTTAAACCACACCTTGCACGCAGTCCTCATTGAAGGCTTCCTGAGGTATATGATGAACACGACACCTAGCATCATTCACATACAGACAGCAATGAGATTCATCTGACCAGGTAACACGTTTCCAGTCACGAACAGTCCAATTTTTGTGTCTCTTCGTCCACTGTAACCGGGCAAATTTGTGAGCAGAAGTGAGCAAGGGCCTCGTGTGCCACACTGCTCCGGATGTTCATGGCATGCAGTTTCCTGTGGAGTGTTCTTTCAGAAACTGGCTATGAAGGACCTGTGTTGTTGACTTCTAGAAGCAATTCTTGCCTGGAAGCGAAGTGGTTTTTATTTGCAAGCTGCGAAACACACAGGCGGTTCCTGTCCATCAGTTTCGTCTTTCGGCTACAGTTCAAAGGAGAATTTCCAGTAGACTGGGATTTTTGCCACTGCTTGTAGACCCTATGACTGTACACTTCGATACAGCAGCTACTTCCTTCACACTATGGCCTTTGGCACGCCCACGACCAATGCAATCACTCCTTTTTTGTAACATCTGCTGTGTGACCCATTTTCCACACATCGAACGAGACTTTAACTACACTGTACCACCTCTTCTCAATCTATGAATCCCTTCACACAACCTGCAGGTATTTATAGCCTGATCATCCTCGTGCAACGTCATCTGCTGGAGAATGAAGTTACTATCACCTTAAACACGCAGGGTGATTATTTTTTTGTCCGGGGAGCTTATCCTTACAGCTATGTTCCAAAATCTAAAGAAAATCCTTCCCAAATGAAGCAGGAGGCTAAATATAGTGTCACAGAGGACAAGCAGCCTTGAGACAACTAAGAATGATGACACCAATCCAACACACACACTTGATCCACAACCACTGGATATACTACACGATTGGAAGAACAGTGATAGGTGAAATCAGCCCCTGTAACAGCTCTGCTACAACCGGCAACCAAATTCATAAAGTGTGGGAAGTGGCACCCAAAAACACACACCGTACTCTCAAACGGAAACAAACAGAAGGATGACTGTCAACAACTAACCACAGATAGTGGTTTTTGTGTGAAATGTAAGAGGAGGCAACAACCTGAAAACAGCATAGTTTTACAGTCTTACAAACCAGATATCTACATTGTGTGGGTCCAGACTAGGAGACTATGAACCTGGCTCTCAAGTATTCAAGTATTAATTTCCACATATGAGTGATATAACAACAGTGCCAGAAAGTGAATATGTACATTTAAAGATAATATAAGATTTTTTGGATTTGGAGAATATCTGTGATCTGGTGTCTTGACACTTGTTGTGTTATGTACTGCAGGAGTATGTGGTATCTGAGTCACAATTTCATGCAGTATGTTGCAGGGATAATTGCATTTAAGTCAGTTGCCACTAATCATTTAAAAAATCATTTAAGATGGATGTCAGGAGTTTGTCATTTCCGATCCTGTTTGTAGTTTTCATGCACAGGATATTAAAAGACAGCTAAGCATCTGCTGAGGATCAAGGTAATTGGTACAGATATTAATTAGTCTTTATCAATCAGTATTGATCTCTAAGGGGCTACAGAGCTGTTAAATAAAAAAGTAGTGAGAAGGCAGAATCCTGTGAATCTCTGAAGCTATATCATCCTTCATGTGACTGAATATGGTTTTCAATGGAGCTCGATCCCATGGGTGCCAACCTTGGGAGTTTATTTTCCATGTAAGAGAAACTGGGTAATAGGACAGGCCCAGGCTTGCCCTTCCTTGTTTAAGTGCTAATCCTGCTATTGTCATTCTACAGATAGCAAAACTCTCACCTTAAAAACAGTGTTCATCTGTTTGTTGTTGATGTCAAGGGCAGAATGAAGCAATCAGGAAAACATGGGACTCCAGTCCATGTAAAGTCTGTTGTAGAGTTTTCATTGAAAGTTGTTCTGTCCTATGGATACCTAAAAAGTCTTCGCTTCAAAGTCACACTAACATTTACATCTGCACGTAATAAGGACACAGTGTACCGGGGTCTGGTCCGTCTATCAAGGATGCAAAAAATTCAGCCTTGGCTGCAACTTCCATGTTTCCAAGTTCTGCCTCAAGGCCAGTCAAGGCCATCTTTCATTGTCAAATACAAGGCATCTCGAGGTTACCGCCATCAGAGGAGGCCTAGAGATGGTCTGAAATATTGCATCTAATCATCCCAACATGGATGTTCAGTCTGAATACCTGTTGCCTACTGTGCCACAAGAATCCAGACCCACATGTACAGTATGTGCAAGGGGACAGTTTGACATCCACAGAATGACAATAGCGGGATTTGTTTTGATTCTCACTCGACTTTACTCATGCATGATTATGAACATCTAATAGGATGAACATTTCTATAGGACGAACATTTATCCATGTCCTTGTTATAGA
>JAOVVH010000052.1:21833800-21844902 GCA_028566435.1 Scorpiodoras heckelii
TGGTCCAATTTAGCCATGAAACCTCCCACACTAAAATGACAGGTGTTTCAGTTTCATTGTCCAACCCCTGTAGCTCTGTTTAAGGAAACTTTAATGTCAAATATTTATTAATATTTATCAATTTAATCAGGCAATATGGAAGCTGGAAAATTACTACTTGCTTGTCACCTGCTTGACCAGCTCACCCTGTGTTTTATGAGCTATGTTCAAGTGCAACATCACTGCCCCTTTACTGTATAATTTCATAGAAAGCTCAATAAACCTTAAAAAAATCTGAACAAAATTATTCTCAAGACACAGTAAGTAAGGATGTGTTGCACTAATTTCAACACACAGTATCCCGACAAGGAGTGTCAGCTCCCGTAACTTTTACACAGACATCAACTTCCATAAACATCTTCTTTGGCTCTCCTTCAGAATTACGACATTTCGGGAATTCAGAAAGATCGTGGCTTGCATTATAAGCTGGAACAAGGCCTACTGAAACCAAAAATAGTAGGCTTTGATTCCAATCATCTCCCTGTGCAAGAGTTAGAGAATTACAGTAGTTAATCCCAAGAGTTTGGGGCTAAATGATGCCAAATGCGCCACCCCCATGCAGGATAAAGCTAGCCTATGCCTCAGCAGGCCAAAGTTTTTTGCCATCTGGCACCAAGAATCCTGTGCGCTTTAAAAAGTCCAAGTACTCTGGCAGGAGCTACTAGAGCCTGCCTGTCCCCAGAGGTAAATCAGCTGCTATAGAAACATGCATCTCTTGGGGTAGAACACAATGCCCATCTGCTGGCCCAAAAACAGTTCACTAACAGAAATAGAAGGCAGCTCCACCCAAGGGCAAATGCGCTAAAACGCTAGCTCACAAGGACAGTAATGCAAGGGATTCCTGTTCAGCACGGAAGGAAAAGAGCAAAGAGAGGAATTAGGAAAGAATGAAACTATGTGTCCGCTTATCTAACTGGGTCCAAAAAAAACCCCGTTACATCCTGTCCACAAATACACTGATAATTTGACACTATTCGCTTATGAGGAAGTTTCTCACTTTCATATCGAATTCAGTTCAACGAAATGTACATATTAAGCGTAAAGATTTTTCCCGAAATAGCGTATGGCATAGTGACATCCATATCACCCATATCCATTCATTCTCCCTCTCCATGCTGCATAGGAGCAGACAAAATGGCTCCCAGCACAGGATGTCCTCACTTTATCAGTTTAGATCCATTAGTGACGTGATCTGTCATAATTGATCTGGCTCACTCCTTCTCGTCCGAAGCATCCGGCCTCAACTCTCCAGAGTGCCTAATTGAGAGAGGAGCTCTGTGTTTAGGAGGCTGTTGCAAACTCAAGTTCCTCTGAGCACAAATAACGAGCGCCAGTCTCCTGGTTCCTCTTGCTACCACTGAAATGGAATAACGCCATTATGAAGACAACAATCGCCCGAAGCGGCATTTAGTCGGGTCCATATCCGGGTCCACAGAGGACACAGAATGGCACTCATTTATTATTAGAGGTCTAGGCAACGTCATGAATAATATGAATACAGCAGCTGCACAAAACAAGCTCTCTGAATAAAGGGTAAATATTTCAGGACTATACTAACAAAGCCAAGTCTTATACGCATATATTGAGAAGAGAAACTCTATGTTAATTTTAATTAAGTCATTATTCATTTACTGGTCTTCCATTTCCATAGTTTCTATCTTGCTTTTCCTGCTGTGCCCCAAGCGAGGCAATGAAGAACCCATTTATCCGAATAGCCCCTAACCCGCTCTCACTGATACATCCCAGTGACTAACAGACCCAAAACCTCTCTTAGCATAAGGCTCGATGACATTTTAATCATCTCTACATGATATTACATGATAAATGACATCCAGTGACATTTAATTTGATTACATTATATTACCAAACCTGCCAATCTTTTTGTGTAGGAGCTCTGCAACCTATCATTAGCATGCTAGTAAGTTACCATTAAAAAATATAACTTTTATTCCCAAATAAAGCAGTAGATGAGCTGTGCAGGTGTTTCAAACTCTGTAATATTTATTGATGCTACCTGGAAGTCCGGCCCCCACCCCACATCTCACAACCAATCAGGGCCCTTGAGATTCCAGGGCACCTTCGCTTTCTGTCAAAGTATACAATGTCTTGAGTTCTTTAATGTGGAAAAAAATCTATTAATGTAGTCATGCTTGACTGTAGTTAACATCAGGCAATTATATAAGTACAGAAACACACTCAAGTACCAGAAAAACTGGTATACCAGCTAATACTTGGTATTAACCCACACGGGATCTTGGAGGGAACGTTGCACAGTCCTCACGCTGGTGTTTGTTGAGGCTCCAGCATTGAATTCTGATGTTACTTGAGGCAGTGCTTCACGCCTATCAGCTAACGCTGGTCACATACAGTCTTTTTACGGCCACACTGCTGTCCAAAGTTTGAGATATTTGCTGAAATTCTTGTAGTCACGGTACACCCTTGAAATGCTCATACATGAAAATCTAAACTTTGCTTCTGCCTCTGAAATGCTATGCTCACCAGTTCCATCTATTAAACCATGTTGAAAATCACAGAATCAGGATAACTTGCCATTCTCACAGTGGAAACAACTCTAGAAGCTTCCAAACATGTCCATCGCTTTATATATACATACATACACATATATACAGGTATGCATACATATATAAATACATACACACTGGTGGATGCCACCAATGACCTGCATAAGTAAGTGGTGCTGCTATGCATTTTGCATTTCACACACCGGAAGTTTTTCTGGTACTTCATTGTATATCAGTTAACTACTGTATATTGATTACGATACCATTGAAGAATTTCAGCCAAAATTGGTCAGCAATGCCAGTAAAAAAATTTAAACCAGGAAAATCAAATCAGCCGACAATGCAGTGTAAAATGTATACAAAGTGTATATTTTTGCTAGTCTGTGCTAGTCAGAGATCAGATGTAAGAGATCATAAATGTCAGCCATGTGGATATTACCCAACCAATTTGTTGAAGGATTATATAGAAAATGGACTGCTATGTTATTTTTGTGGAACGTGTATGTGAAATCACCTAAAATTCACCATCAGGTTGAGTTTTCTCAATTGCCACTGCCAGCCAGCAGTTCCTCACTGTAGACCTGAGAACATTATTCACCCTCCTATATCCTTATTAAACCTTAAATAGTGGATCAGTTTTGGATAATTAAATCATGCATTGCCACTTTTAATAAATGATAAAAAGCAAGCAGGGAAAAATCATCAGACAAGCCTATTAGAAGGCAAATATGATAAGACATCCATGAACCTGTAAGATCCTCGTAAATCTCAAGATGATGCATTACTTGGCCCTGGATTCATTTCGTCAATTCTACAACTCTTGCCCTTTCCTTGGCTCGCTGATCTGCACTGGTATTGGGATCTGTCCTGGCATCTGTTCTGTAACACTGCAATGCCAAAGCCAAAGGGAAATTCAAACCAAGGGTAACAGGGCAGGTCTCCTCCCTTTACAGCCCCATCTGTTCCAAGAAGCTTTCTGTCAGTCAGCTGAACAGACATCTCTCCTATGGGCAGTACTCCCCTTGAGCGAGGGTGAAATCAGCAGGCCACTTGGTATGCTTTAACATAACTCCGAAGTGCCTAAAGTGTGACCTTTCACTTCCTTGATGGTTTATTTGCTGGTCAGCCGCAGCATTGCTAGAGCATAAACACAAGGACTTTGAGTAATTACTGAGGTATTTGTCACAACAAATGAGTTTTGTATTTTCAACTTGGAGTCATTATCTTCTACATACAGTTCTGAGCAAAAGTCTTAGGCAGCCTATTGTTTTTAGGTACAACTTAAAAACAATTTTATAAAATTATAAAAGCGTCTTAAGAGAATCTGCCACAGCTCTTCTGGAGACTTTGACTGTCACACTGAGTTCTTTTGTTTTGCATGCAAAACCCAGCGGCCTTCATTATGTTTCCGTCTGAGAAGTGGTCTGTTATGTAATGTGCTGCTTTCATTACTGACATGCAAACATTTTTGTGCAACATTTAATTTTTTGTTGGGAAAAAAAACATTTGGAAATATAAAATTTTTTCTGACTCAATAATGCAGAACTCAAAAAAACAACAACAACAAAAGTTCAATAGGGCTTTGAAAAGTACTGTATTTACAGATTTAGTATCTCCAATTCATCCGACATACATGTTTTTGGACTGTGGGGATGAAACCGGAGCCCCCAGAGGAAACTCATGCAGATGAACACGGAGAACATGCAAACCCCACATAGAGAGGACACAAGCAGCCCCACCCAGGAATCAATCCCAGGATCATCTTGCTGTGAGGTAGCCCAACTACCCACTGCACCACCATCATAAGTGTATTTACTGACAACCTACAGAGAAATCCTAAAAATACTTTGATCAAGAAATCTAATCAACAATTGAACTTCCATACTGTGTTCAGCTGAACTTCAAGACTTGCTGACGTATTATATTTCACGTTACATTTCCCATGACCACCATGTTAAATAATTCAGACGTGACTGTTGTGTCTATATGTGCATGCGCGTCTCGGAGAACATGAAACTCTGTTGGCTAGCTCCCATTCACGCACACACTCAAGGTACAAAGACGACATCACACGGATCCCGTGCGACATCCAGGTCTAAGGAACAGCAGCATATAAAATTACACCTAATGAAAAGAGCAACCTCCTGGCTACTTGGTTCAAAAGACAGACGTGCAGAAGTCACAGGGCACTTTAAATGACAGGAACCCGTGGCGATAGGATCACTTTCTCCAGATGGCCACCTATCTCCTCTCCCTTACGTAGACGGCTGGCCGGAGCACTTCAGCCTTCCCCGGGGAGATGCACCGTTTTTACAAAGAGGGCCGCTCTTTTGAAAAAGTGAACACTCGGTTACTCATCGAGAGCACATGAAAAGAAACGACGAGGTATTTCTGCTCCGTTCAAAGCTGTTAGTATTCAGTGGCATGAGCAGCGTCTGTGTCACAACCAGACCAACAATACAAGCCGAGTGATTCATAAGGCATAATTGAGCTTTTCCTTTCTCTGATGATTGAAATTGATGCATTACCTTTGAAACAGAATTCCTTTTTCTGGCTACAGCAGATGTTAGTAAACAGTCCTGTGCGCCTGAATGAATGACTTCATAAGCATATGACTCAGATGTTTGCCCGCAAGGGAGGCGGATATTGGAGCTTGTTTAGGATTAAATAACAGTGATACATCCTGTGACACTGCACTGTTGGATCACAAAGATCTACAGTTAAAGGTGAACTGAATACAGCAGATGGTGTTCAGGATTCACTGCTGTTTATTAGCAGCTACTTTTCGTCTTCTACTGAATCAGCTTACAAAACACACAAAGGAACACCGGGCTTAACAAAGGTAAAATCACAGAGGGCTTAACAAACTAGAACGAATATCTTGACCCTCGTGAATGCCTTTTATACATTTTTCTATGATTGGATAGCTCGGACAGTTCTGATCACATGGTGCTTTCCACTTGACCTAGGAAGTCGGAACGCCCAAATTCCCAGTTGGAAATTTTAACTGGAACACCCCTGGAGTCGGATTTCCGACTCGGAAAGTCACAGGAACCTTACCAACCCCAACTTAAAATTGAAGATGGCTGCTCCATGCAACAACAACAAAAATCAAAGCTGCAGTAATATACTGTTTATTAGCACTACTGTCTTACTAAATCAGGTATACGATAGTACTGTCCAAAGTCTATCTGTTGCTATGGTGTTTGAATTTGCAAAATACTGCATAATCTTTTGTCATCATCTGGCCTTGCTAACAATGGCTAACCTGGCTAGAACTTGTATTCTGACTAATTGTACTGGAACACAGTCATGTCGGGTATGACATCATTCCCAGCTCCGATTTATGACTTCTGAGGTAAATGGAATGCAGCATAATACAATATTGTTTCTATAGTAACACCATATAATCTAAGGGCTTGTTCACACCTGGCATTAACATGCATCCTGGGTGAAATACAAATCTTCCCACTACAAATCAATATGATGTGGCTATATGTGTCCCAGGCCACCTCTTAACATAGTTTGAGTGGACAATTCACAATGTCACATTGAACCCCGTTCACACCTGGCCACTTGTGATCCGATCAACCAGGACACATGATGATTCCAGCTGTGAATGGGGCTCAAGACTACAAACAAATAATTAGTTTAAAGGCAAGCTGCTCATTTCATTGTATTCAGGAAGGAAAGAAAATAAAAGAAAGCCAGGTAAAGGAAGTGGTTTATGGCTGCTATAAGCGATAACAGGAACTTGCTTCACAGACGTTTCATTCAATGCAAACATAAACGCTCAAAAAGCATGTCGTGTCGGTCTTTAATAAGCTAAACATTTTAATCATTGACAAACCAGTGTTCAGGAAGTGTGGTTATTAGGAAATAATCAACTTTGTGGATTTAACAGTAAGTCAGGAACGCATCGCACCATTCCAACAGCAAGCTCCGTCCTGTTTTATTCCTTACTCCTCACCTTGTGCTGCACAGACCGTAAAGCAGTGATACAACATATTCAGACTCTTGTAAAGACAGAGGGCTATGTTGATGTTACAGTGCAGGCAGTGTGTACACTGAGGCACATTAAAGAGCTTTAAGCTCACACTTGAGCTACTCCAGAGGCCGTGAGAGTAGGTGAGTCAGGTTGCACAAACACACACACCTATTTGCAAAGCATGTGCTCAATACAGTGGCCATTAACAATACAGAGACAGTGAGAGAGATTATTTAAGAGTAAATGACCAGACAGGCCACACAAAATCTTTAAGAATCCATAAATAAAAAAAGAAACAAATAAGACTTCATATTAATAATGTTTAATCACCCTTAAATAACTTTGAGTAGGCTTTGGTAGTAAGACACAGCATGTACTGCTTTCTATTAATGTCATGAACTGGATTGAACTGAAGCGTGTGCGTGTGTGTGTGTGTGAGACAGAGAGAGAGAGGGGAGAAAATGGGGTTCCTCTAGGTTCATATATCTGAAGCCCTCGTTCCTGTGAATGATCCACAGTTTTCTCAGAACAAATAGTTCAGAAGGACATGGCTATCATCGCTCAAGCCTGAACGTCCATGTTAAATTAGTTCATGTCAAAGCACTATCGATTTCTCGACTGTGATTAGTCTGGAGGTGTTGATTACTTTCCTCTAACAGCATGGCTCCGGTAAGTAATGCTTGCTGAAAACTAAATCACAGATAGTAGTAACAGTAACTAATATATAGGATCTTTTCTGGCAGCATTTAATGTTGGCAAAGTGTACACATTGCTTTTTATAAGGATAAAAAAAGTATGTAACTATGGGAGAATGTTTATCTTACATTTACGGAAGGAGTCTCCAGTGTCGGTGGTTTGTACCGGTCAGATGTACAGCTGTTCCTTTACGTTTTCTGGTTGAAGAGAGAAAATAAAGCTAGAGCAGGATGTAGGTGACGGATTGACTGCAGCTGCTATAACCTAAGCCACAGATGGGACCAATTTTAACATTTACTTGTACAGGACATTTAACAAATTGCAATAACATTTTAATATATGATGCTGTTGACACGCTGTTATGGTATACAAAAAATAATGTTGTACTAAGACAATAAAGTTCAGGAAGAGAATCACACCCTCTAGTTGTTTATTCTTCCACAAGAACACACCCTGAGGTGCTTAATTGCATAATTATTCAAATTCAACATCAAAATATGAAATCAGATTCCGGGGAGTAATCCATATTTTTACATTTGAGAACATTTTACAAATAAATTATACTTTTACAACCTGCGTAAACCCTCTGTATCTGCTCCCTCCTGGCCTGTAGCATCTTTCCTGCCAGAATGTTTTTGCCTACAGAACAGATCCCTAGATCTACAGAGCTACATCCTACAGAGAACTTGAAACGAATCCAAAACAGGCAGATTGTCTTATATACGGGCAGCTGTTTAATGAGAACCTGAACAAAAATGTTCAAATGTGCCCTAATATGAGGTAAGAGTATCAGTTGTAATGCAAGGCACTGCCCAAATAAGAATAAGCTAGCATGCTGGAGCAATACATCTTTACGGATAGCTCTCAGGATTAAGATTAGCGCTGCAGGGTTTGGGGAATCCCAAAAAACCTTGACCATATGGTGAGTCTGAATCTCGATGATGCCACTGCCACCCTTGGCCAGGAGTCTAAGAGAGCAAAACTGTGGGCATTTACCAATAACCAATCATGAGCATCTATCTCTGCGGTCAGGGGCCAACAGTGCTGTTCTCCAAGTGTGTTATGCTGCCCTGAGCAGCAGCTGGAAAAGCTGCGGTTGGCTGGCATCACATGTCTCAGAATGAGGAACATGTTAGCCTTCAGCTGTTAGATGATAGGGCAAAGCTGGCAGATGGGTGAGAATTGAGACTAAGTTGGGAAGAAAATCAAGCAATAAACCGACTAAAAATCCCTTGAACATTCATTCGTCCTCAATAATCACTTTATCCTGGTCAGGGTCATGGTCCAGAGCCTCTCCAGGGAACACTGGCTGTGGATGGGACGCCAGTCCATCACAGGGCACCATGAACAATAGGGGTGTAACACAATGTCACCATCTGTATCCGTGTCCCAAATATTTGTATCTGTATCTGTTTTAACTTTAAACCCACAGTGGGTGTGGCTTAAAGTAGAAGGGGTGTTTTTTAATTGAATCCTCTTACCTACCATATCCCTAATGCACACAAAACTTACATTCACACTCAATCACATTCACAGGGGCAATATAGTGTAGCCAATCTACCTACCTGTATGTATTCAGACAGTGGGAGGAAACTACACGGATGCAGCGAGAACATGTGAAAACTCCACAGACAGTAACCCGAGCTCAGGGTCAATCCAGGGGCCCTCAGGCTAAGAGACGGAGCCAATCAAAGGCATTTATAAAAACTGTTTCCCTTGAAAGCAGCTCAGAGAAAAAAGGAAAGAGTTTTTTATACATTTTCATCGATTTTTATTTCATTTCCCTTCTTTGGTCCGATTAGTGAATATTACAACAAACAAAATAAATAAAGGATTAATAAAAACCTTCTATTTGCAGCTGCACTACTGTCAGGGAAAATGTATCATTTAATTTGTATTTTAAATGTTAATTTTAATATATTTACTTTTTTAATTTTAATATGTTTATTTATGGATATTTATTTTAAATATATTTTAATATTTATTTTTTTTATTTATTTTATTTTAATATATTTTAAATATTAATGTAATTTATATTTTCATTTTATTTATAATACTATATTAATATATAGAAAATTAATTAACACCTTCTGACCAACCAGAATCCAGAAATCAACATCAGCACTGTGCAACAATTGTTTATATAGCAATATAACCATGAGACTTGTACAAGCAGCTATTAAAAAAATCAAGCTGCACCCTAACGTCACCCTGTGTTGCTGAATTTAGGCCAGTGCACTACACTGCAGTTGGAAAAACAGACCCAGGCAACATGAATTGTTAAATAATAATAATAATAATAATAATAATAATAATAATAATAAGTGCTGTCAAATTAATGCATTAACGAATGCGATAACATGTTAAAGAATTAATTGCAATTAAAAAAATTAATGCCACTAAAAATTTTAACGCAGATTAAAAATTTGTTACGTTACTCAAACCAGCAGCACCGTCAGTGATCACAATACTGAATGTTAGGATCTCTGAGCTCGTTAGCCATCATAAACATTGATAAAGATTGAAAGGAACAACGGAGAATGAAGAAGTTGTAGCTTTTTTTGGTTTGCTATATTTTTGTATGTTACATCAGTTTAATGAGCGATACAGACGACAAAGGCGACGGATCCGCATAACACATACACAAACTCCTTCCCTTCCATTGCGGGGGCGGGTCTCTGAGGTAAAATCGAATCAGCCAATCACGGAGCAGCAGCAGCACAACAGAACTTCTGGTGAAGTGATACACCCATGTTGTCTCGCTCTCTACACACCGTGCAGTTCCCTTTAAATTTCAAAAAATGAAAAGACAACAATCATCTTTAATATTTCACTTTTATCAGATAAAGTCAAGTGAATAATGAGGTGACATTCAACAGGCGTTTCTATTAAATTAGACCAGTGATACACGGCAACAACATTTTCAATGGTCCTACGATACCGACCTGGTTGACAATGAAGACAGAATGTTTAATGACGAATGTTCAAGCTCAAAACAGAGGATGTCTCAGAGGATTGTCTGTTCAGAGCTGGCGGCTCTAGCCAAAACTGGTAAGCGGTTGTAGGAAACAAAAGTGACACATCTTATTTCTAACCATTAACTAATTACTGAAGGTTAAGAATTTAAATTAATTGGCGTCCCATTCAGTCACGTTCGTTGACATGAATACCCCTCCTCAGCACAATCTTTGAAAATAAATTAAAAATGACACGTCATGAGTAGCAAAAGCCCAGAGAACAATTAAATGAGACTGAGCAGTTAAAAGGGAGGTATGAACGCCCCCCACCTCCACCACAAACACAATCTGAATCATTAGGCTTGACCCAAACATCATCCTCCACGCTCAATTCGGCATCCACGCTCTTCCAATCAAAGCTAACGCAGCCATGCAACAATCATTCCCGTCTGCCCCACCAGCTGCCAAAAGGCTCCCCGAGGTGTCCCTCATCATCAGTGAATGATGATGTCTGTCCTCGCTACGCACACCATCCTAACTGGATCATCCAGACTCGACACATTCAGGTGCACCGACCTAGGGTCCTGTTGACCCTAAGCAACCTCAGATGACCTTTTCTTCCGCATGACTCGATGAAGACTTTGACCTCGGCTGGCTGTCGGGATGGTAATAAAAAACAGCAGACATCAACAGCACACGAGCCACAATGGCTTTTAAACCCAGCCAACATCAGTGTATATGACAAGCGACAAAGTGACAGTGCAAGATTTTCTCCATTTTGTGTAAAGACGGCATGAGGCTATGGTAAATCCAAATATAAATCCAAAATATAGCCGCAAGCGGCAATTGCGGGTTCAAGCACAAACTTAAGCACAATGAGCCCAAGAAGCGTCCATGGCT
>JAOVVH010000052.1:21955158-21966558 GCA_028566435.1 Scorpiodoras heckelii
ATGTTTCTACCTAAATGCAAGTTGTCACTTTCTAGCATATATTCGCCAGCAGAGGCTACGGTGAGCAAAGTGAACATGGGGGAAGACTGGGACTGAACAATGCTGGCAGCAGCCTTTTCTTCAGTAAGGCAATGAACATAGGGCTTTATCATATTCATGTGACATACCCATGATTTACGATGGTGATCAGGAGTTGCTAGGACATAATTAGTCTCAGACAGTTTGTCCTTAATTTAATATTGACCAGAAAGTGAAAGTGACACATTTTTGTCACTGTGCTTGCACACAGCAAAATTGAACCTCTGCATCTAACCCATCCGTGCAGTGAGACACACTACTGAAAGTGCCTTGCTCAAGAACACTTCAGCCGAGTCCTGTCGGCCACAGGAATCGAACCCAGGACCTTCCGATCACGGGGCAGACACCCTAACCACAAGACCATGACTGCTGAAAATTGGGTCTGGAGAGCAGAACCCTTAATAGGAAGGAGACCAAGGACTTGATCGCCCACATTGAAGGTATGATTAAGGGCTTTACAATCAAAGTGAGCCTTCATGGCTTTCTGAGAGAAGCTTAAATAATGCTGTGCAATTTCCCAAACTGAGAGCAGGCGCTCATGGAGTTTAGAGACAAAATCCAACAATTTCTCACTAGTAGGTGTAGAAGGAGACAGCCACTGCTCATAAAGCATCTTAACTATACCACGGACAGCATGACCAAAAAACAGGACTCTTGCACAGTATCACAAATCACAAACACAAGTAAGGGCACTCCCTCATCCCAATCTTTGCCTGTCTCAAAACAGTAGGTTTGCAACATATTTTCCAACATCTGGTGGAACTGCTCAAGCGCACCTTGGCACTCAGGGTGGTAGGCACTGGACATTTGGTGTTTAATTTTTAATTCACGTACTACTTAAGCAAACAGCTTAGACGTGAAATTAGAACCCTGGTCAGATTGGATGTACTTCGGTAGACCAAAAGTGGTACAAAACTTTATCAATGCCTTGATTACAGACCTTGATTTTAGATAGCGTAACAGGATGGCTTCAGGGAACCTTGTAGTAGCACACATCAATGTTAAATGATAACAATTACTAGAATAAGTTTTCGGCAGTGGGACCACACAATCAATTAAAATTCTTTCAAATGGTTCCCCAACTGCTGGTATGGGACACAGGGGAACTGGAGGGACAGACTGATTCGGCTTCCCAACCACCAGACAAGTATGACATGAGTGACAATAACGGGTAACCTCAGATTTGATGGAGGGCCAAAAGACATGCTGCAGGATGTGGTGCAAAGTTTTCTTAATACCTAGGTAACCAGAGAGGGGATGGTCATGAGCTAATGCCAGAACTTGGTATCTATAAGGAAGAGGGACCACAATCTGCTGAATAGTGTGACATTCATTAGATGAACTCACAGGAGACCACGATCGCAATAAAACATCATCTTCTAAAAAATATCTGTACTGGCCTTTCAAGATTGGTGTCTTGTCTTCCACCAGACTAAAACAAGTATCAAGGCTTTTATCAGCTTTCTGAGCAGCAATCAGGGCAGTATGAGTAATGAGTACAACTGAATCTGCATCAGGTAGGGAGGATGAACCAGAAGCTTCCTGGTTACAGCCAGTTTCTGACATGAAGACATCTTGTCTAACACATTGTGCTGCATCATCTTTACACAGGAAGGTGTCAGATAAGTTCACGGTGTCTGCAAACTTGTGTGCTTGGGCACGCGTCATTACACAGGCAGGAAACAGAGGAGCTACATCATCAACACAACTCTCTTTGGGCATATCCACCACTTCAGGCAGGGTAAAGACTTCCCCACCAGCAAGATCATTCCCCGTAATGAATGACACACCCCTAACAGGTAACTTTTCATGTACAGCAACTTTTACAAACCCAGCAAAGGTATCAGTTTTTAAGAAAACCTAATGTAAAAGAACTCTAAGTACCCCCAGTTCAATTCCCTGTACCAGAACATCAGAGCCACAGTAAGTGTCTTGAGAAAAAGGTAGCACACATAACAACAACTGAGCCACACATGTATCCCTTAATATTTGGATGACTTGCTGAGTGTCACTTGTGTCAGACAGGTAAACAACCCTGCTAAGCACAAAAGGCTTGAATACAGGCTCAACAGTGTAACAAGAAGTAATATTTGACTGTTCTTTGCACGTATCAGAGGGTAACATGCACAAAGCATTAACCTTCTTTACTGAAGTGTGGGAGCGCTTACGCTGTAGATCAGGGCATGTTGCAATAATATGACCCTTTGCATGACAAAGCATTCCCATGTATCAACAGGGGAATCTAAAGTAACAGGTTGAGGAGGAATAACAGAATTAATTAAAATTTTTGTAGCTGTGGTTCGGCTATGTTGTGACATAGATGAAAAAACTGTTTTGTGGGTCAAAACAAACATAAGCTAGGGTAGCAGCAACAGATAATTTGTTTACCTTTTGCTCATTAAGATGATCACAAAGATTCTTTCAGGAAGGTTGTTCTTAAAATAATCTCTGATCCAAGGAAATAGAAGAACAGACTTCTTGGGCTCTGCCAACTAATTTACACTGCAACAACAAAGACCATAGGTCCTTAGGCCAGCTGAGAGTTGTAGCAATACGCTCAAAAATTGGAAAATAAATATGAATGCACTGGAGAATGAGCCCAAAAGAGGCAGCAGTACGAGGAAGAGGGACCGGCCTATCAGCTGCTAAGCTCAACCTCTTCAATTCCAGCTCCTTATCAATGTCGATTTGCAGTGCTTGTACATGAAGAGTCTCTGCCTCATGCTCCTGGATCTTGATTTCCATCTCCAACTCTTTTAGCTGAATAGCCAAATGAGGATCCAACCCAGGAGATAGAGAACCACTGGGATCTATGCGTGGCCGAAACTCTACTTCCTCTGTGCCCTCCGACACTTCTGCACCTGAAGCAGGCCTTGAGGCAACACTCAAGGAACCTTCCCTGTCAGGTAAAATCCCTTTACAGATAAAATACCCTAACAGAAAACAAATCAGCCACCAAAATCAGATCAGCTTTATGACATGCATCAAATTGCTCAAAAGTAGGGTAGAGAGTAAATAAGTCAAATTTGCCCGGACATGCCAAAACATGACCTGAATGTCTGGAATGGACCTGTTACACATGGCAGATTATTCTTGTGAGGAGTAGGCCTTGTGTGTCACAAATTACAAGCACCAAATTAGGTCATGGAGATGGTTCCTCTACCTGTTCTGGCAAACCATCATGCTAGGACTTGGTAATGCATGGTTGCAACACAGATCCTGTACCTTCAGCTCTGTGTTTAGCACCAGGGACAGCACATTGAACATGTCAAATAGCTATGCATCACAGGCAGCATTCCCAGTTGTTGTTGCAAATTTCTGTGTTGATAACTTTTGAACTACAAGAGATATTGCAAATCTGTTTGTGGCAATTGGTTTCTGAGACAATTCTAGTTTTGTAGATATGCTACATGAGCACCTTTCCATTGTAAAAACTTGCCTTTGATCCAGTATGACGGCTTTCAAGATGGCGGCCATGTTCTAGACATAGCCTAAAAGATCAGCCCTCTCACCCATTACTTGCTGGGATTTTCAGATATGTAATTTTTCCTTTTGTTTCTGAAATAAAAGTGTGTACTGAGACTTTTGTCTCAGTATCCTGTATATTCAGACACCTACACATTACACATTTTATGACATTCCATTCTAAATCCATTGAAATTAATATGGAGTTGGTCCCCTATTTGCAGTGTGTCTGTGTGAATTTTTGCCCATTCATCCAGAAGAGAATTTCTGAGGTCAGACACTGATTTAGGATAAGAGGGCCTGGCTGGCAGTCTCCGTTCTAGTTAATCAAAAAGACAATTGATGAGGTTGGGATCAGGGTTCTGTGTGGGCCAATCAAGTTCTTCCACACTAAACTCACCCAACTGTGCCTTTAAGGACCTTGATTTGTGCACTGGGGTACAGTCATATAGAAACAGAAAAGGACCTTCCCCAAACTGTTCCCTCAAAGTTGGAGGCTGTAATGATCCCACACCGAAGTTTGGAGTTAAGTGCAGTAATTTTATTTAATGCAGACGGTGACAAAAACAATAAACACATGTAATACAAAAAGCACAGAGCGTGGAGAAAATAAACAGGAAATGAAGCGATTGAAAAAAAGCAAAAATACAAGGTCCAAAATCTCAGAGGAAGTTCAAAAACATGACGGGAGAACAACTAGGGAGCACTCACACTCAGGGAGCATAAACTAGAAAAAAGGGAAAAAAGGCAGGCATGAGAAAAACATGATGGAGTGAAAAATCCTCAAAACAATGAAAAGACAGTAAATAGAGAATCAGAAAATGGAAGCACAATACTTAACTTGGCGAGATATCGGGCAGATGCGAAGCATTTCTGGGTCAGAAGTCACAATTGATCCATGCTGGGGAGAGCTTTCTCAGTCTTTTTATCTTCCCCAGCACGGACTTCGGGCTGATTGCATTCATTAAAGACAGGTGTCTCTCGTTGGCATCTGGTCCTGGGAGTTGTAGTTTCTTCTTGTAGTTCGATGTTAGGGCACTTTTGGCGCCCTCTCGAGGTAGTGGACATAACAGAGCTCCCCTCCAAGGGGCAAACTCCAGGAGCCCTAACTCTTCTCTTGGGCCGTCCCGGTTTTTCTTGGTTCCACTTCATGGTCTTGGCCTCCTTCTTGAGGAGCTCAGTTAAAGGAGTGGCAAGGAGGTTAAACCCCTGATTGAACAGCTGATAGAAATTAGTGAACCCTAAGAAACTCCTTAGTTCCTTTACCATGTTGGGGCGCTTCCACTGGGTGATGGCCTCCACTTTATGGCAGTTCATTGAGATTCCCTCAGGCCAAATGTGATATTCAAGGAATTTGATGCGTGACTGGTGAAACAAACCTTTCTCCTTCTTGACGTAAAGTTGGTGCTGGAGCAGGCATTGTGGCACCTGGCAGACGGGGTGGATGTGCGTGGTCAGGTCTAGGGAAAAGATCAAAATATCGTCAATATAAACAACCACACAAACACCTAATAAGTCTCTATAGATCTCATTGACAAAGTGCTGGAACACGCTCAGAGCCGAGGCTAATCCATACTGCATAACTAAGTACTCATAGTGTCCAGTTGTGGTGCTAAAAGTCGTCTTTCACTCATCTCCCTCACGGATCCTGATCAGGTTGTAAGTGCTCCGGAGGTCTAGTTTCATGTAAATAGTGGTCTCCTGGAGCTGCTCCAGGGCTGAGGGGATGAGTGGAAGCGGGTACGGGTATTTAACTGTGACTTTGTTGAGGGACGAAGGCCTCCTCCTTTCTTCTCCACAAAAAATAAACCAGCTGAGGCTGGCGATGAGGAGTGTTGGATAAAGCCATGCTTAAGGGCCTCCTGGATGTACTCCTGCATGGCGTTACAGTCAGCCAGCGTAAGCTCATAGACTTTATTACGTGGAGGCACGCAACCTGGTAACAAATTGATGGCACAGTCAAAAGGTCTGTGGGGGGCTGGCCTTCAGCTTTCGTCATATCAACAACGCCTAACAAGTCATGATAAACGGGGGGTACCTGGATTTCCACGTGGGTCTCAGGACTTTCAATGAGTGTCGTGTTAACGGGGCGGACCTTGGATTCCAGACAGTTCTGATGGCAGTATGTAGACCACTGTATAATCTCCCCTTCTTTCCAGGAGATGCTTGTATCATGAAGCCTCATCCAATCTATCCCCAGAATAATGGGATGCTTGGATGATTCAATAAGCATTAGGATGATTTCTTCCTCATGCAGGAGGCCAACTCGTAGCCTTAGTGGGGCGGTCTAATGCGTAACAGTACCGCTCCCGATGGGAGCCCCGGCCATGGCCTTGATCTTGAATGGGGACCTTAGTTTACAGATGGGGATGTGGCATGTCTTGGCGGTGGCACAGTCCATGAAACTAGCGGCCGCTCCAGATTCTAGAAGAGCTGAGAAAGACAAGACAGGTTTCTGAGACGTAATCTGTACTGATACTATGACTTTGTGAGGCATGACTGAAGCTCTTCTTCTAACCGCGTATGGGTGTGGGTTTTAGGCATCCGGGGCCTCCATCTGGGTGGCAGGATGCATGTTGGAATGGTCCAGCGCGAGGGCGGTAGTGATGAGGGTATCCAACACCATGCTTACATCATGACAGTCCAGCTCCCTCTGCACGTTGGCGCTCAGCCCCCAGCAGAACACGGCTTTCAGGGCTGGCTCATTCCACTCACTCCTCTCACAAGTCCGGAATTCGAGGGCATAGTCGGCTACCCTGAAATGCATTTAGCAGCTGCTCTCTGTCACCATGGCCATTGGTACAGTGATCAAAAACTTTGCAAAACAATGATACAAAGTTACTATATGAGCGTGCTTGCTCACTTGAGTGCTGCCACATCGCTGTGGCCCATTGCAGTGTTTTTCCACTGAGAAAGCTCATGATGATGGCTACCATTTGTTGATCTGTGAGTCCATCATCAAGCACAAAATAGAGGTCACATTGGAGGAGGAACCCTTTGCTCCCTTCTGGTAGACCACTATATCTCTCTGGCAAGGCACCAGCATCAATGGCCTTTGTTGTGGGAGATGCCTCCCCACGCTGCCTGATTGCCTCCGAGTGGCGAAGGGTGGCGTGAACCTCCTCCGGCTGCTTTGTGCTGTGCAGCAGAGCTTGCTGCAAGCTAGCACTGTCTGCTGACTCCATAGTGTAGGAGGATCAATCTGTAATGATCCCAAACCAAAGGTTGGAGTTAAGTGCAGTAATTTTATTTAACGCAGATGGTGACAAAAACAACAAGCACATGTAATACAAAAAGCACAGAGCGTGGAGAAAATAAACGGGGAATGAGTCTAGGGAAAAAAGGCAAAAACACAAGGTCCAAAAGCTCAGAGGAAGTCCAAAACCATGATGGGAGAACAATGCGGGACGCTCCACACTCAGGGAGCATAAACTAGAAAAAAAGGGAAAAAAGGCAGGTGTGAGAAAAACATGATGGAGTGAAAAATCCTCAAAACAATGAAAACACAGTAAATAGAGAGTCAAAAAATGGAAGCACAATACTTAACTTGGCGAGATATAGGGCAAATGTGAAATGTTTCTGGGTCAGAAGTCAGAATTGATCAGTGCTAGGCATATCTTTCTCAGTCTTTTTATCTTCCCCAGTGTGGACTTCAGGCTGATTGCGTTCATTAAAGACAGGTGTCTCTTGTTTGCATCTGGTCCTGGGAGTTGTAGTTTCTTCTTGTAGTTCGAGGTTATGGCACTTTTGGCGCCCTCTCGAGGCAGTGGACATAACAGAGGCATACAATTGTCCAAAATGTCTTGGTATGGTGAAGCGTTAATATGTCCTTTCACAGGAATTAAAGGGCCTGGACCAAACCCTGAAAAACAACCCCATAGCATTATCCCTCCTCCACCAAACTTTACAGTTGGCACAATGCAGTCAGGCAGGTTATGTTCTCCTGGCATTCACCAAACCTAGACTCATTCATTAGACTGCCAGACAGAGAAGCGTGATTCATCACTCCACAGAACTTGTTTCCCCTTCTCCAGGGTCCAGTGATGGTGTGCTTTATACCACTCCATCTGACATTTGTCATTGTGCTTGGTGATGTAAGGCTTGCATGCAGCAGCTCAGCCAAGGAAAGCCCTGCCTTAAAGCATCTTGTGCACAGTTTTTGTGCTGATGTTAATTCCAGAGGAGGTTTGGAACGCTGCGGTTATCGAGACAGAAGAGCATTGGTGACTATTATGCACTATGCTCCTCAGCACTCAATGACCCCGCTGTGTAACTTGACATGGTCTGCTGCTTCATGGCTGAGTTGCTGTGGTGCCTAAATGTTTCCACTTTTCATAATACCACTCACAGTTGATTTTGGATATCTAGGACAGAAGAAACTTCACGAATTGACTAGTTGCAATGGTGGCATCCTATTCCAGTACCAAACTCGAAATCAAAGAGCGCCTTAGAATGATCCATTCTTTCACAAATGTTTGTAAAGGCAGACTGCATGGCTAGGAGCTTGATTTTATACACCTTTGGCAATGGGACTTCATGAAACACCTGAATTAATTGATTAAGAGGTGTGTTACAATAGTTTTGCCCATATAGTGTATATTTAGGCTAAACACCCAATGTAGCATATATATCACATTAGAAAAAGTTGACACTGGGGGATAAATTCAGAAATGTGTTTTATGTGGTATATGTGGTTTGGTTTATGTCCCTCATAATTTTTATTTAAGGTATCCTGGATCTGGGTTCTTATGGGTTAAACAAGCCCAAATGGGCATAAAAACTATGACCCTGGCAACCCTGTTGTTATTTGTCCTGTACACTGAGAATATCCATAGACTGAGCATGTGACCGTGTGATTTCTGCCCAAGTGGGTCATGTTGTTTTTACCATTTTTGACCATTAGGTGCAATAAGTTAGTTAATATAGTGCACTGTGCCACGATCAAGCAACATCCAAAGTACGCAACAAATGTACTGAATTATGAAGCCTTACATTTATTGAGGCTACAGTAAGGTCCAGGAAGCTTCATTTGGAGGCAGTGATGTATCATCACTGAAAACCAACAGGCATGATGTTGGCCATCATACTGATGCTACAATATATTTAGCCCTGCATGGCAAAAAATAAAATTAGGAGTAAAAACTACCATCAAATAATATTGGTGTCGTAAGTCTCTCAGGGTATGTAATGTGCAAATAATTAACATAGATTTGAGAAATTAAGGCATCATTTCACAGTATGGTGCCATCAAATGGTTGAAGCAAGACAAACATACAGATGAAGGTGTTGGGTTTGTTTACCTTCAGTCTTCTGAATAAACAACAGAACACTGATTAGAGCACAGCATCTTAAAGACATTCACCAGAAATTCATATTTGCATTGTTTTTGTATTTATATTTCCTGGTCAGTATAATAAATGTGCATGATGGCACAAGGTAAGCTACTCACACGTCTATGAAAATATGTTCAGCTTGTGTACTTTTTTGTCATTGTGTGTCACACTGTGGAGAATGACAAAGTCTTCAGCTCAGGCATCAGAGTGTATATAGGTAAGTGCGAAATCTAAAGATTGAATGGTTTTGCTATATGGGATGTTGTTTGACTTGCAGTATTAGTTGGTTTAAAGAGTTTTTCTTGTACTTGTATTACTGAGCATTACATGGGATGTATGAAATATTTATATCTGTACATGTTAACTAATGATGGGACATTCAAATTAATATCTGTAAAAAATCCTATCTACATACGGACCAAGACTTATAATTAAATAATGTATTTAAATAAATAAAACTAAAGATTTATTCAGCTTTCTTATTTTTCTTTTATAATGTTCATACTCACTATATAAACAGGCATAAGAAAACTATATAAGTATAGTTATAATTACATAATTGTATATATAGTTATAATTATATAATTGCAATATTATGGTTGTTTCCCCAAAAGTACTAAAGTAGAAAGTCAATACAAATTCATACAATGGTAAAAGCAAGTAACCCCTTTAACATTAATAATCTTAATGAGCGGTTTTAAGTGTACAAAAGAAAACAGCCCCTTAAAACAAAACAAAGAAACAAAGAAACAAAGATACGAACAAAGAAACAAATAAACCCACAGATAAGTATAAAAGTCAAACCAAATGTTTTGCTCATTCATGAGATGTAATTTTAATTTTCTGTGTCTGGTTTTACATTTCTGTTTACAGCATTTATCAGAAGCGACTTTCAGACTTTCTTTACACTCTTACAAGCGTATCCTTTCACTGAGTCAAGGTTTAAGGGTATCAGTAAGATATGTTAGAAAGGATTACTGCAAGTCAAGACAGGTTAATTTTATATAGCATATTTCATACACAAGTAAATTCGAAGTGCATTACAAACAAAACAAAAATTATAAAAAAAAACTAATTGAGTTAAAAAGAAATGATAAAATAGAAATATATACCATGCTGTGACAAAGAATTTAGAGATTTAGAGCCAGGGTTTGATTCCTCTTTCTGGGTGGCCAGGGTTCTTTCTGTATGGAGTTTACATTTCTCCCATGCAGATACTAACTGTCTGTCTCTTACCCTTTGCCACGGAGTCAGTGTCACGGCTGGTTCAGGTGCCTAATCTCAAACTAGTTCTTTACATTTAAAGAGAAAACGTACCAACTCTTGGACAAAAATCTGGTTCCAGAGCGGCACCATTATTTTGCTGGCCTAGAACCAAGAATCACTTTTCTCAGGGGCTGGGGGCAGGATTATCATAACCAACTAAATCTGTGTGACTGCTATTTAAAAAATATAGCTAGAGTAGCTTCCAATCTGCCTTACTTTAATGCAAATAAGAGGAATGGATGTGAAATTTAAGCTGCAGTAGTGCACCATTATTGTTTTTGTGCTTGGTGTATTCAGTGATGTTATGTTTGCAAATGATCTGATTCTTTTTACCTTCGCTGCACTAAAGAGAAAGAGCAGGGATGGTCAAGAAAGCTAGAGAGTGAGAAAGCAGTGTAAGCAAGAAATAAAATCAGAGTAAATCAGAGAAATTTGTTTTTGACTTTTTCTCGGCAGTTACATTTTAAAGCACAAATAAACACAGAAAAACGTTTGTCCCTTCAAAAAGCCGTTATTCACATCATAAATAGCATTTCTACTAAGTGCCGATCTATATAGTGATGTAATGATGGTAGTGGCTCTATGGTGGATCTCTAGTCCATGGAAAAGCAAACTAGTTTTTTATAGGTTGAAACCCCAAACCGGCACTAGCACCAGCCCAGTACCATCACCTAGTTTGTGTTGGTGGAAAAAGGGTACGTCTGACTGCCTTGTGATGGACTGGTGACCTGTCCAGGATGTTTCCTGCCCAAGGATCAATTGGATAGACTCCAGCACCTCTTTAACCCAGTACTAGGAAAAGCAGCTTAGACAATGAATGAATGCAATAAAAAACTTAAAATACAATAAAATAAAATCTATCTTAAAAGAATAGAACAGCAGTAAGTATAGCAAAAGAAATGCTTAGTAAAGAAGCCCGTGACTTAGCGGTTCAGACAGAAGTCTAAAGCATGTCTGCCTTCTCTCTTGAAGGACAATTGGTCAAGTAAAACCATGCTAGAGTTGTTCAATTAAACTTTTATTTTCCTTTATTTTTTTCTTTTTTTAGGTTAAGTTAAAATAGACAGGTAGAGTGGAAGCTGCAGCTGTTAAGTGATAACGCTATCAACATCAGAATGGGGGAAATGTGAATTCAGTGGTTTTAATTGTGGCATGGTTGTTGGTGTCAGACAAGCTGGTTTGAGTGTTTCAGAAACTGGTAATGTCCTCAGATATTTGCACACAGCTGTCTATAGAGTCTACACAGAACTGTGTGAAA
>JAOVVH010000052.1:22013865-22029221 GCA_028566435.1 Scorpiodoras heckelii
GGAGAGTGCAAAAGAGGTCCCCCACAAAGTGCTGCTTTTACCTGGGTAAAGGCCTGCTGGCACAGCTCCGTCCACTGAACTGTATCTGGTTCTCCCTTTTTAGTGAGATCAGTCAGAGGGCTGGTGACGTCCGAAAAGTTGGCTATAAAGCGCCTATAATAGCCAGCCAGCCCCAAGAACTGTCTCACCTCCTCTTGTCAATTTTGGGACGCACCTGCCCTTGACCCAGGTGGAAGCCCAGATACTTTACCTCCACCTGTCCAACTGCACACTTCTTCGGGTTAGCGGTGAGCCCCGCACGCCTCAGCGATCTCAGAACGGCCCGCAGATGTTGGAGGTGCCGCGGCCAATCATTACTGAAGATTATTATATCGTCCAGATATTATATCGTCCGCATATGTGCCTTGCGGGCGCAGTATTTTGTCCATTAACCGCTGAAACATAGCGGGAGCCCCGAATAACCCGAAGGGAAGTGTCACGAATTGGTGTAATCCGAATGGGGTGGAGAATTCCGTTTTTTCGCGGGATAAAGGCGTCAAGGGGATCTGCCAATATCCCTTTGTGAGGTCCAGTCGAATAAAAACGAGCTGCGCCTAACCGATCAAGAAGTTCATCAATGCAGGGCATGGGATAAGTGTCAAATTTAGACACCACGTTGACTTTTCTATAGTCCACACAGAAACGAATCCGACCCGTCTGGCTTGAGAACCAAGACAACCGGGCTGCTCCAGTCGCTGTGGGACTCCTCGATTACGCCCATCTCAAGTATGGCCGCGAGCTCCTCCCTGACCACCTTTTTTGTGTTCAGGAAGTCTATAAGGCCATGTGCGAACTACAACCCCCGGGGGCGTCTCGATGTGGTGTTCTATGAGGTCCGTGCGTCTGGGCCGAGCAGAGAACACATCGGAGAACTCCTGAAACTGTGCGACCTCAGCAGCTTGGGCGGTGGAGAGGTGGCTATCAATAGGGACCGGAATAAATTCAGTCGCCAATTTAAGATTTGGTTCCGGTCCCAGCTCATCCCTCTCAGGAAACACCGTTGCCAATGCCGCTGATTCTGTCTCCCTCCACAATTTCAGGAGGTTGACATGATAGATCTGACTTGCCCCACACCTGGCCATGCGCACTACCTCACAGTCGATGTCCCCGACTCGCCGTGTGACCTCAAAGGGCCCTTGCCACTTGGCGAGTAATTTAGAGCTGGACATGGGCAGTAATACGAGCACTTTCTCTCCTGGAGTGAAGCTGTGCAGCTGAGCCCCCCTGTTATACAGCCGGGATTGACGTTCTTGAGCCTGGAGCAAGTTCTCCTGTGTTAGAGGACCCAAAGTGTGGACTTTTGCTCTCAGTTCAAGAACGTATTGAACGTATTGAATTTTCCCAATTTTCCCTCACAACATCAAGAACGCCGCGAGGTCTACGTCCGTAGAGTAACTCAAATGGGGAGAACCCCGTGGAGGCTTGCAGGACCTCTCGTACCGAGAACAAAAGGGGCTCGAGCCACTTATCCCAATTCCTCGCGTCGTCGTGCACAAACGTACGAATCATGCTCTTGAGCGTCCTATTAAATCGTTCAACCAGCCCATCGGTTTGCGGATGGTAAACGCTGGTCCAAATTGATTTAATGCCCAAGAGTTCGTACAGTTTGCAAAGTGTACGTGACATGAATGTTGTGCCTTGGTCAGTCAGAATCTCTTTCGAGATTTCGACCCGGGAGATGATTCTGAAGAGCGCCGTGGCAACACTACATGCTGAGATGTTGTGCAGCGGCACTGCTTCTGGATTTCGCGTTGCGTAATCCACCAGGACCAACACAAAGCGATAGCCGCGTGCTGACCGTTCTAATGGCCCGACGAGGTCCATACCAACTCTATCAAACAGGACCTCAATTAACAGAAGCGGGCGCAACAGCGCTTTTGGGGTGGCCGGAGGATTCACTAACTGACACTCGCGACATGCCGCACACCACCTGCGCACATCGCAGCGAATGCCCGGCCAATAAAAACAGGCCATGAGACAGAGGAGTGTTTTATCCTGTCCTAAATGTCCCGACATCGGATTATAATGAGACACCTTGAATAACATTTCCCGACGGCTCTTGGGCACCAACAATTGGGTGGTCACTTCCTGACTCTGAGTGTCCTGCGTCATTCGATAAAGCTGGTCTTTAATAATCGAAAAGTACGGGAAGGAGAGTGCCGCATTGGGAGAAATCCTCTGACCATCAATTACTTTCACTTGGTCAAAGGCGTGATAGAGCATCTCATCGTGCGTCTGCTCAAGAGGGAAATCCCCAACGGGGAATTCCTTGAGGGAGGGGGAAGTAGGCCCCGCCTCTGCCTCTGTGTCATGATGATGCTCAGCTGACGTCGACGAGGGGAGCTCCGCTTCTCCAGCAAGCACGACACGCCCCTTATGCCGCACTGAGCTTGTGCAGGACCCATCCGTGCAGATTTCCCTCAAACAGTTTGCAAAAACCAGGCCAATTCATACCCAAAATTAGCAGATGGGAGAGGCGGGGACTAACCGCCGCCTCAACGCTATGTTTTTGTCCCCTGAAATTTATTATGACGGGAACCACAGGATACTCGTGAATATCCCCGTGCACACACTTCACCTTCACCTTTCCCGCCACCTGTTGCGCAATATCCCCTGCCCCACATTGAACCAGGCTTGGGTGAATCATGGTCTGGCTGCAACCGAAATCCACCCAGGCCTGGTGTGTAGCCCCTTGTACTCTTACCGGTATCACGTACGTCCTGGCGTGATCGGGGGTGGCCTGCGGCGCGTCGGGGATCCAGACCAGTGTTCCGACCTCCATCATGGGGCACTGGCCCTGGAAATGCCCGGGGTCCCCGCAGCGCCAACAGCCCTGCACAGGCCTCCTCTCGGCACCCCCGGGGGTGGATCCCCACACCTGCGGGAGAGACACAAAAGGTACAGGGGAAGAAGAGGGGGCTCAGTCCCAGCCGCGCGGGGTTATTTTTGGAAAACCTAGTCCCCACCGTGGCGCCGGAACCGGGGGAGAGGGGAGGAAAGGTCAGGAGAGGGAAGAAGGAGAGGGAGAACACGAGACAGTAGAGGAAGAAGTGGTGGGGGATTCCCCAGTCCCCAGGAATGCCACCAGATGGTCCTCAGCCAGCGTGACAGCCTCCTCCAATGACGCAGGCCAATGGCACCTAACCCACTCCGCCGTTCCCGCCGGCAGCTTGGTGACGAGCTGCTCCAGTGTTATCTGCTCCACGATGTTGTCGGGGTCATGCCCCCCCGCGAGGAGCCATCTCCGGCAGGCGTCATGCAGCTGCTGGGTGAACACAAAGGGTCGGTCGGCGGCTCCATACTCCATTGCGCGGAAGTGTCTCCGGTGTTGTTCAGGGGATCGGCCGACGTGCTGCATGATCGCTCGTCGCAGGACCGGGTATGTCATCATGCAGTCCGCCGGCAGTTGGTGAGCAGCGAGCTGAGCCTCCCCGGATAACAGGGGCAGGAGACGGGTGGCCCACTGATCCTCGTGCCAGCCCCACGCCGTCGCGGATTGCTCGAACAGCTCGAGGAAGGCCTCTGCATCGTCCTGGGGTCCCATCTTAGGCAGTGTCAGAGACGGCACGGATGCGGAGGCCACCCCGGTGCAAAGCGGCGTGTCATGAGTGTGTAGCAGGTCCCGCAGTGCCTGCCGGTCCTCCGCCTGGGCCGCGAGCAGTGCCTGGAATCTGCGCTTATGGTCATCGTGCAGCATGTGGAAGGCATCGGCCTGGGCCTTTTGCATGGCCGCGAGGGACTTGACAATATTGCCTAGTGGCGAGGACTCCATAGCATCGTTCCTTAGCCAACTAAAGGGTTCGATCCCGGGTTTCGGCACCAGTGTAGAAATAACTCCGCGGGAGAGTCCAGGGTGAACCAAAAAGGCCTTTATTTCTGGCACTTGTTCCAACACAAACTAGGCTTTTCAGACTTCTTTACTTTAAACACAAAACGGTGCTGGACTTTCTCCAGCCTGCTCCTCGAGTCTTTCTTGAGCTCTCTCCGTCCTGCCTTTTTATCTCCTCGCTCACTGCACCGAGACCCACACACACACACACACATGCACACACACACACAGAGGAAGGAAACACAGGTGATTAGTCAACCGGAATGAGGGCCAGGTGCGGTAATTTACCTCTTCGGCTTCCCGTTGCCAGATCCTGCCAGATCCCGCCAGATCACGCATGCGCCGCCACACTTCATTACTAGCTGTTCCTCATGCACTGCTGTTTTGTGTTCAAACACATCGGCCAGAGAACATTGCACATATTGTGGTGACAGCCACTGCATTGTAGCGAGTGGGAGTGGTCGCCAACTGCCATGACTGGGCAGCAGTGGAAACGATGATGCAGCTGAGCTTAGCGTTTGAGGGGAAAGTGCTATGGGCTTTCAAGAGCAACACACCTATCTGGTGCTGTTGATGGCAGTCCTACAATGACATTTCAGGCAGGTTCCAGGGACCTTGCCTGACTGATTTGGGTCACTAGGATGGGGGGCTATGTGGCGACAACCAGAATAAACCTGAATAAAAATATTAAATATGATTTGTACAGTATCAGGAAGAAAAACTTTTACTTATGATACTAAAGATTTGCATATAATACAAATCATTAAATAATGTCCAGATGCATTAACTGTATAGTCTAGCAGGGGTTGAAATGTTGCCTAGTCACACAAACATTCCTCTACTCTTAATGTTCTTTCCACCAATCTTATGCTCAGGCAAAACTTTTCCTTTCAACAGTTTTTGAAAATTAACTTGTGTAGAAAAAATTCTTAGTGTAAAAGTAGCCATTTCCCACATCAAGCAGGTCACTAGGTGACAAGATATGGGTCAATATATCAATATGATAACTCAGCACTTGACCATATGTTTACCTCTCCATCCATCATAGCAGTGGAACCACAGATAGCCCTAGAGAGGTTTGCTTTTTATTTCTAGAGCAGAGGGAACTTTTCAAGGTAGGATACAGTGAAGATGAGTTATAGTGTTAGGGGGAGTTGAACTCTCTGGCTCTCTTTCTATGTAATGGAGGTGCAGGGGAGATGGGTTCAGGGCCATGACTAAAAGGCAGAGCAGGTGCAGATAAGTGCGGTCAGGAGGTGGATATCAGTGGCACTTTGTTTCACTCTAACCATGACCTCTTAATGAAGACTAAACTGTATTGCTGCCCTTAATACAATACAGCACCTGATCACATAGTTGTTTGCATAATGTATTATTTAACATCACAAGCCTCAAAAAGTAATATATATTCAATGCATAAACCATCTTGTTTGATGAAACTAAATGGTCTTTTATTAACTGAAGTCCCAAATTCTACTCGCCACCTGGTGCTATCTCTTCTTTATGTGTCTGGTCTTTGTTGTTGTGTCTCTGTGTATTTGCTCTAAACTCATGCTTACCTGTGGGAATGTGGCAGTGCCAGTTCAGGCTTTTGCATTCTCAGGTAGCAGGCAACGAGCCTGGACTTGACAAAGTCAACAACCTTGGAAATGCCTTCATAATCAGCACTACCAGGGTCCTTAAACACAATGCCTTTGGAGCAGTCCTGAAAAAGAGAGAGTGAGAGAGAGAGATTGGGTCCAGTGTAGTCAATCTGTTCATTTGCAATATAAGATTAGCTCAATCTGAACAGTTAAATTCACCAAAGTATTGAAATACATTACACTGATGCATAATAATATAAATATATATGAATCAGGCTTTACTTCCAGGTGCATACAGTACAATAGCTTCTAATGACAATTATCATGCATATTAATATCATAGTTTTTATTTATTAAATGGATATTTGATATGTGATTAATTAATGAGAACATGAAAAATGTATATGAATCTTTGAATCTGATTGGTTGAAAAGTATTGATGTTTTTTTTTATAACAGTAAGGCTTTAAAAGTAGTCCTGCCTAAAATTCTAATCACAGGGTTATATTAATGTCCAGCTTATTCAGGGGGACCTGTTTTGTGGACACAACACTAATCATAGCCTAGTTAAAAATGCATTTTTAAAATGGGAAGAGTCTCTACATTCAGCATTTTGTAACAGGCAAAATGAAACCATGCCATTACATTTACTGCTGTATGAAAGTCTTAAGGACTTTAGGATGTTGTGCTTTGCAATTTCTTGGAAACAAGACCTTACATAACGTTAAATGTAACATTAAATGGATAAAAGAATGACTAGTCATTCTTTAATAAAAAATAATTGCAATCATGGACAAATTGTTGTGGTATATGAGGAACCACATGTTGGTAATGGCCCAGTGAGCAGAAGAACACCAGCACTTTGTCGATAATTTACCAGTAACGGCACACCCTGTGTTTTATTCCTTTATGAAATCTATAAATATGGCTATGTCATGACAGAGTCACTTCCTCTCACCCTAAGTTAGACAGGAGGTGTTTGTGAGCAATGTAATGTTATTACACACTCTGTCCCCTGTCAGTCACAAATCTCATGTATGCAGAAGACAGTACAGTACATTGCCCTATGACACAGCAGGACCAGTAGTTGGCTGGTTTTAGGTGTCTCAGAGCACGCATTAGCCTTCCTGGTTGGTAGCTATTGCATGATGGGGGAGTTGGCTGGTGGGTGGGAATTGGCCAAAACCAAATTAGGGAGAAAATGCCAAAAAAAGATAAAAAAAAAAGAAAGATATAGATAGCTATACATCTAGCTATACAAGCTGTATATCTTCTGTCTTCTGTCCTGATGACTTTCCTACAGTTCCAAAGTTTAAAAAAAAAAACAGTTTTACATTTGACCATGACATAGCAGTGGCACTTCAGACTCTTTCCAAAGAAGTATGTTAAAAGCCATTTGTTATTAGATTATGTAGAGTGTCTGGCAAACATTTTACTGTAAATGATCAGGCTTAGAGCCATTTGCAGGACAAAAACTCCGTTATATTAACACTATCAAGAAACGGTACATGGCCTAATGTGCAGTTAAAATTAATTCATGTTGTTTGTGAAAGCATCTCTTTTCCCTTTGTTTTAGGTCTTTAACTATGACCTGTATCCTTATTGTTTTACCCCTGGGTGGTGGGATTAAAATCAATAAATAATAGTGCAGTTTATATGGGCCAAGTTTTATTGAGATGTAAATATCATGTGAAGTATGTACCTGTAGGACAATGGTGAAGTGACTAGCTGCAGTGGTGTAGTCCTTTAGTCTGTAGAGACTATCGGTGTCCAGCAAAGCAACATCAAGAGATTTGTCTATCGCTGGCAGAGAGGCAAAAATAGGTCCACTCAGCGGGCCAGCTGTTTCGCTGATGTGACTTGATAATTGGGAGGAGGTGGAAGCTGGGGACTCGTGGGCAGTGTTGTATTTGTCTCTGAACACTAACTCCATCTTAATGTCCACCAGACTTTTTGAAGTGATGAGTAGGCTTATCTTTGGTAAGTGGGGATGCTGTCCAGGATGCACATCAACAACCTCCTCTACCCATTCATCTAGGCTTCCTTCAGCAGGTCTCTTTTTCCCCTTTGGCCTGCCATTGTGATGATTGTATGTTGATGTAACACTTGCCATAGTAAATCTGAAAGAGATTTCATATTTGAAGTGGATGCTTTGTTTTTCTACAAAACAGCCATTAAATGGAGTGCAGGAACCCTTAATGATTCAGAACAATTCACAAAGACAACAGTTTTGGCCTGTTTTATTATTCTTTTTTTATTATTCTTTTTTATTATTATTATTAATTAATTAATTAATTAGTGGCTTTAACCCTGTGTAAATATTAGAGTAATATAATAACATTTACAGCTATAAAAACGTTTGCAATAAATTAATAAAACTGTGTATACATCTTCAAAATTATGTTCAGAATTTTTTTTATATAATACCTTCTTTAAAACACTTCAAACTATTTATATTGAAATCGTGGTCGGCACTGAGATTTGCCAGAAAGAAAGTGTTTCCTGAGAAGTATTAAATAATGCAGAGGGAGACGATGGTGCTGTATCATTACAGTGTTGAAGATGGTTTGCAGAAAGGTCACTGTGAAATACACCCCGTCTATGTGTTGAACGTACACAGCAAAACCCCGGTCTTAAATGAACACCCAGAGTGTTGATTTAACACCTTACAGTGTTTATGTAGTTAACTCTCTGGGTGTTCATGTAAGACCAGGGTTTTGCTGTGTAACAGGAGTAGATTTTTAAGAAAGAGTTGAAGAAAACTATTTAAAAAAAAGAATCTACAAAACTAGGCAAATCAATAAGCTGGTAAGTAAAAAAGTTGTGCAAGAACCTGTTTTATCTAATGGATAAAACATAACATTGCATGCTATTCTAGAAAAATTATCAACTAATTTTGTAATGCCACAAAAAGTGTTTCCAATGACAAAACATCCTGAAATGTTTTATTTAAAATAAAAAAACTACTAAAAACATTAAAATCATTGTTTTGTGTCAAATTATTGATTTGTTTAGAAGGTAGCCATGTAATAAGTGGAATAATGTACAGTGAAAATTTATCCCCTCTCCTCCATTTCATGTCAGGGACCTGCATCACCCTGAGTATTTTTCACAATAAAGACCAGCTTGCTGTACATTATATCCCTTACATAATCAACTCCCTCTAATCAATCAATATCCACAACTGAGTTACAGGGTGTTTCAAAAAGATGGACCCGATTTAAAATCACGATTCTGATCACTTCATTTTTCAGAAAGACAGAGCACTGCCACATTGGCACCTGCAAGTTTGATGTTTTCTAAATGAGACACTGCCTCAGCTTTGGATAGGTCACATGGGACCCCAAGACTTGGCAGAAAAAGAATATTTGAACTCATTAAAACTCATTGAAACTGGTTCCATATTATTTAAACACACTGTATGGTATACAATTATCTAAAATGCTTTAAGATCACTTTCAAATGAAAAACTGCAGTAAAACTTATAAATACATTTATTGTAAAGTAATTTGTTGTTTCCACCCCAGTGTGTGGAGGAAAACAAATTTTCTAGACCTACTTTCAGACAGAAGTAGCTTTTTAAGTTGTTATCTGGTTATCGACATCTATAGATATCTGGATATTCACATATGTAACTATATTACCTTAAAAGCAGCAGTGCAGACAGAGCATTTCCTTTTAAGTTAAATACTGAAATGTAGAGATAAGATTTCAGCCCTTACCTCTGAATCGCTTGTTGATTAATGTTTAAAAGGCATCAGCACTCAAATACCAACTTTCTAAAAGCATTCTCAACGGTTCCCATAGCAACGGCTTGTATAGTATAGTATAGTATAGTATAGTATAGTATAGTATAGTATAGTATAGTATAGTATAGTATAGTATAGTATAGTATGTTTTTCTCATTGAGAGCATTCATCCTCTTTACATTTAGCTACAGTTCTACTTACAAAAAAACTGCTACAATATTTTATATCATCTGGGTTATCAAATGAGTTTTCATGAGTTCAAATATTATATTTCTTTATTAGTTTGGGACTAATTTAACTAACTAACTATCATCTTGATCTTGTCCCTACAGCAGCTGGAGGGCACATAGAGCATTTATAAAATGGTTACTAAAACCAGATAACTCATTAAACTGTTTGTAAATTTTTGTGTAATTGTAACATTTTGCCAGCATGATGACTGTATTGGCTTCTCTGAAACTGAGTGCATCTTTTTGAAACACCCTGTATAGTATACAATTACCTAAAATGATTTAATGCTTTTTAAATGAAAACATTGATAAAAAATACTGTAGTAAAATTTATAAACGTATTTATATTAAGGTTATCACATTTTCTAAACCTACATTCAGACAGAAGTAGCGTAAGAACCCATAATATCGGACACCTGAAATTCACCTGAAGTAATTAAGTGCCGTAAAGCGATTGGCAAAGGGAGAGAACGGAATAGGAAAGACGGAATAGGTAGGAAAATGAGGTGCTCGGAAATAGGAGTTGTCCGAAGATATGGGACCTTACGTTGTTATCTGGTTATCGACATCTATAGATATCTGGATATTCACATATGTAACTATATTACCTTAAAAGCAGCAGTGCAGACAGAGCATTTCCTTTTAAGTTAAAGACTGAAATGTAGAGATAAGATTTCAGCCCTTACCTCTGAATCTCTGGTTGATTAATGTTTCAAAGGCATCAGTACTCAAATACTAACTTTCTAATAGCATTCTCAACGGTTCCCATAGCAACGGCTTATCTACAGTATAGCTAAAGTGATCAAATCTTGTGATTTTTTTTTAAATTTCAAAACATATTTTAGGAAAAATATCTGAATATGATGGTGAGACCCAATACAATAAGAAAATAAGACTGAAATGAGTGAAAACTAGAAATAAACAATAATCTTATACTGTATTTGTTTTATAATTATCTCATAATGACACATTTTGCCTGTGCCTATTCAGGATATTTTCATTTGCTAATGTATATATACAGTACCAGTTAAAAGTCTGGACTTCTCAATCAATGTTTTTATTTATTTTATTTTTTTCCTACATTGTAAATGAATCCTGAAGTCATCCAGACTATGAAGGAACACATAAGGAATCATGTAGTAAATTTAAAAGTGTAGGGCACACACACACTCATACACTAAGGGTACACACACTCATAAACTAGAGGCACTTTTAAAGACACCAATTAACCTAATATGCATGTCTTTTGAGGAAACCGGAGTGCCTGGAGGACCTTCTTGCTGTGAGGCAACAGCGCTACCCACCGAGCCACCGTACCGCCCCACTCTTAAAATTAAGAAAGTATAATTGGGATTACAGTGGAGTGCTTGGAATTGAGATAGTGGATTGTGTACCCACTTGGTGAGGGCCACATAAGGAAAGACAATTCAGTAAAACTAAAACAATTTATCAATGGCTTAGGGTTATGGAGACAGAGTACATGAAAGTGATGTTGGTTCACTGTGGCTATACTTTGGAATAGCATTTTTTGCACACTTCCATAAAGGAGAGATATTGTAGCCATTTAATCATTTAAAAACTGATTGCATGTCTTTCATTATTTTCTTGACTTTCTTTCCAAAGAACACATAACAAAACATGCCAGGACACATGGGCCCAGTGAAGCTGGTGATTGCAGGACATTTTTGAACAGGCACCTCAACAAAAACCTTAACAAAGGCTGAAAGAAGACCCAGTGCTACCCAACACATAACTTAGCATGAAATGCAAAGGTGGTCTGATTTGCTGCCAAAACGTGTTATCTTTCCCTCAGTATCGTGCTTTCAGAATAAAAGTTACAGTTTTTTCTCCCCTCACGATGTAATCTTTGGGTGGGACAAATACAACTGCTTCCAATATTGGGTGGGACCCATTCTACCTGGATCCTAAGCCAATGGCACCAACTTATTAACCTTTAAAGTAACGGCATCCATATCACAGAGTAAGAGTTAACATTTTCGCATTTAGGGCATGTTTCACAAAGAGACAGACACTTGTGCAGACCAGGTTTTGTATGAACCAATGTAGGCTACAGCAAAGTGAGCAGTGTTGCACTATTTCAGTGAACTCTAGCAAAAAAAAAAAAGGAGCCTACACGTATAGGAGCATACTGTCTTTTTTAGCCTGGTGTTTTGCTGCACTGTGTAGAAAAATAATGGAGTCCACAGTTTCAGGATTTATTTATAACTATTTCAACACACTTTGAGCACATGTCTGGCTGAGCTCAAAGTGCACTCACTAAATGTGCTTGTTGATTTGATTTTTTTTTTTACTTTCTGACTCGATCTGTCCAAACCCATGATATTGTCTAGTAAGCTTATGGTTCAACTTGCACATCACTACTGCATACAAAGGCTTTCTTCTACAGCACGGTGTGTACAAACACGTAAATAGCCATGTGTGAGATGGGCCATGTCATCATCACCAAAGTACTACCATGGTGACCTTGTTTCCCATACAAGGGGAACATCTCTGAAAAAAGAATAATGTTTCCCCCCTTTCTACATGTGGCTATTTCCAAGTCATTTAAATGGATTTTCACTCCAATTTCAATCCAACCTGGCAACCCTGGTGCTCTGTATCAAGCACAGAACTAAGGTACATTTAATACCTGCTCAAATAAGCTGCTAGTCTACATGCTGATCGGCTTAATGTTGTCAACGGCCTATTATCAGTTTAGTCCCAATAGATAGCCTATAGCCTATAGCATACATCAAGTGTGATAGACTCTTGACTTGAGGCTATGCCATAATAAATGTTTGTAACAAATGTTTCCCCAGCAACATCTATGGCCATTAACCACTGCTAATATAGATGCCTGATTTTCTGAACATGTGAATCACTTAAGACTGAATTAAACTACTTTGAATTTAAAGAAGGTTCATTATAGACCACTTAAGCTGCACAGAGGTATAAAATATGACTGCTGCATGTCAGGGAAAAAGCAAGAATGAAGTGAAATAAGCATACAAAATTTCAAAATTGTTGCGGTCTTTGAGATATTGAAAGGTGTCAGTTGCAGCGCTCCATATGGACAAAATTTTCCTCTAAGGAATGTGATAGTGATGAGGGATATGAAATTTTGTGAAGTTTGAGCCTTTACATCACAAGATAATGGCTAGTGCTATCATTTCTGTTTGAACATTATTCACTAGGTGGCGCTACTCCACAAATGAATCGTTATGAACTAATCCATATGACCTCCTGGACGACAGCTTGCCATAAAAAGTTAATAAATTTCGGCAAACCAGTTTTCAAGATGATGCCCAAAACGTGCTTTGAGCCTACCCCAGTTCAGGGGGCACTACCACGAAGGGCAACACACACCTAGGGACACAAACCTAGGGGCACATGTGGATTAGTGAAGTCTAATACATGATATCATCAACTAAAAATAGGTTTTAAAAAACAGAAGAAGAAAAACTACTTGACAAAAACAATATGACCATCAGTGTCATAATACAGATATGCAGTTCTGAAAAGTAATACATTTCAATAATAAAAAATTTGTGGTGTTTGAATTTAATTGTTCATTATTAATGAAATGACAGTTAACCTTTATATCATTTATAATCTTTTTTTTTGCTTCCACAGTTATGCTGCATATTTTACTTAAAAAACAAAAGACAGAATGTATAATTCCTTTGGTAACATTGTTTTATTATTGTCTTGTGTTGTGGATTTATAGCATGGATTAATGACCATTAAAGCATATTACATATGTTATGTGTGCATGATGGGCATCAGTTAAACAAATAGCCAAAATTCAGATCCAAAATCAGAACCATTTACATTACATGTGTTAGGTTTGATTCATTCATTATCTTCCGCTTTATCCCACCAGTTGGGGTCACGGGGGAGCTGGAGCCAATCCCAGCATCATTGGGCGAAGGCGGGGTACACCATGGACAGGTCGCCAGTGCATCGCATGGTCAACACACACTCACGCACACATTCACACCTACGGGCAATTTAGAGTGACCGATCAACCTGTTAGGTTTGATGCACACGACTAACGTTTTGCAAGTTGAACAGACTATTAGAACAGACATAGGGCAATGCAGAAATGAGCTTAGGTTAGCAACAGGTAATAAAGTCAATGATGGTTGACAACATGCTTTGCATTTTGTTTAGTATGTATTCCTGTTTGAGCTTTGAGGCACAATTAATTTTGTACACATTTAATAAAATTAAATAAATGTTGGGAAACTTGAATTGACATGTACCCTCTTATTCAATCTTGAATATGAGGTCTGTTTTGCATAAAGGTTCAGATGTGCTTCCCTGGTAGTTAAGCCTATACATACTGTCTCAAAGACATATTCCCTCAACAAGCAGTTATCCACCTAGAAAACCTACTGTATATATGTTTTGCCTGTCATTCTACTGTGGACAGAAAATTGTTGCAGAAAATTTACTAAAAGTGAAAGGTTCAGCAGTCAGAGGCCATCCGTTCAGGCAGAGCCGACATGCAGGAGCTGGGTGGGGTGAACACTTCAGGGTCACTGATGCCCAGTTCCAGGTCAAAGAAGCGAGTGGTGGTGGTGACACTGCTGTTTTTGGTGTATGTCTCATGCACGGGGTAGCAGTCTTTCAAGGTGTAAACTCCCACCCAGGTCTCATCTGTGAGGCAGACACAAATGTATGCATTGTAGTAAGATTTATAAAGATACACCTTATGTAACGCGTCTGTGTCAATATCAGTAAATCGGCATCAAAAACTGATTTAATGCACCAGTGGCACTCAAAAGAAAGACAATTTGGCTACAGCTGCCAATAAGTCGAGCCCTATGTAGTACTAATTGGTATGCCTCAAAGTAATGCTTCAAATACCCTTAAAGTACACATCCATCAGAAGGAAGGCTACTGAAGAAAATCTATTTCTGACATTTGAACTTACTCTGACTTTGACTCGATTTGTATCAAATCCAAAATCGAATCTGAACGATGGACAGATTGGTAAAGAAAAAGCTTTTATTACACTGGACTAACCTTTTCGGGCATGCTTTCGGTCAGACCATTCTTGCACCTCGATCATATCTCCAGGCCCACCAATGAAATACTGATCTTCATACGTGGAGTTCATTGGGATGTCATATGGGTCCCAGGCCTCAGTCAGATTAAGCTTAGCACATGCCTTGGTGACTTGCTCAATTTGGAAATACACACCACTCTTAAATAAGTAGATGTATTCAAAGAACCTAAAGAAAGAGTGACAATGTCAGGGAAAAAATAATTCAGGGACATTAACTACAAGCTCTGTAAGGACAGATGTACTGAGGCATCTGCTTTGGTACACAGTATTGACAGTTATTATGGAGTCGATTCAGACAGAAAAGCAATCACACCAGAGGACAATGTGAAATACAATACATAGACAGGGTTGTTTTTTGGCATTTGTGATGTGAGGACATCGTGCCACACTGAAAAGCAAAACTTTCACTACATTGCAGTTGTCACTATATATCTTCTGTGAAACATGAAACATTACTGACTTCCTGCCTGAAGTAAATGTAATTCCCAATAACACAGCACAATCACTGTTCAGTCACTGTTCAGTCACTGTTCAGCCATACTCGAGGGTGTGGCTGTAATAAGAGATGAGGAGAACAGCCTGAACGCATCATTTTCCACGACGCATTGCCATCCATATAAAGGAGCATCGTTTATAGCTTGTTACTTGCTTTTTGCTATGCCTAATCATAACCCTAACCTTAACCTCGGTAACCTTTTTGGCTCTTTTATTTATTTATTTATTTATTTATTTATTATTTTTGTTACAAAAATCTACAATTTTTTAAAATTTTATTTATTATTGTATTTGACACCCAAATGAGGATGGGTTCCCTTTTGAGTCTGGTTCCTCTTAAGGTTTCTTCCTCTTAATT
>JAOVVH010000052.1:22180603-22190968 GCA_028566435.1 Scorpiodoras heckelii
GTGTGTGTGTGTGTGTGTGTGTGTGTGTGTGTGTGTGTGTGTGTGTGTGTGTGTGTGTGTATGTATGTATGTATGTACACAGATCAGCCATAACATTAAAACCACTGCTGACAGTTGAAGTGAATAACATTGATTATCTCACTACAAAGACATCTGTCAAGGGGTGGGATATATTAGGCAGTGAATAACAGTGAGCACACAAAGTTGATGTGTTAAAAGTGAGAAAAATCGGCAACTGTAGGAAACTGAGCATCTCTGACAAGGAACAAATTGTGATGGCTATACATCACATCAGAGCATCTCATAAAAAAAGCAGGCCTTGTGGTGTGTTCCTGGCATGCAGTTCTTAGTACTTACCAAAACCATTCCAAGAAACTGCAACAGGTGAACCGGCAACAGTGTCTGGTCTGATCCCACAGAAGAGCTACTGTAGCAGAGATTGCTGAAAAATGTAATGCTGGTTATGATAGAGAGTTGTCAGAACACACAGTGTATCACAGCTTGCTGTGATATGGGGCTGCTTAGCTGCAGACCGGTCAGACCCATGGTAAACACAGTACACCACCAAAAGCACCTACAATAAGCATGTGAGTATCAGAACTGGACCATGGAGTAATGAAAGAAGGTGTCCTCGTCTGATTAATCATGTTTTCTTTTACATAATATGGACGGTCGGGTGCTTGTATGTCAGTTACCTCGGGAAGAGATGGTACCAGGATGCACTATGGGAAGAAGCCAAACTGGTGGAGGCAGTGTGTTGCTCTGGGCAGTGTTCTGATGGGAAAACCTTGGGTCCTGGAATTCATGTGGATGTTAAGTTGACACGTACCACCTACCTAAACATTGTTTCAGACCAAGTACACGCCTTCATGGCACTGGTATCCCCTAATGTCAATGGCCTCTTTCAGCAGGATAACACTGCAAACATTGTTCTGGAATGAATTGAGAAGCATGACAAAGGGTTCAAGGTGTTGACTTGGCCTCCAAATACCCCAGTTCTTAATCCAATCAAGCATCTGTAGAATGTACTGGACAAAGAAATCCAATCCATGGAGGTCCAACTTTGGAATTTACAAAGTTTAAATGATCTGCTGCTGATATCTTGGTAGCAGATACGACAGCACACCTTCAAAGGATTTGTGGAGACCATGTCTTGATGGCTCAGAGCTGTTTTGGTGGCACAAGGAGGTCCTGCACAATATTAGGGAGGTGGTATTAATGTTTTAATGTTATGGCTGATCAGTGTATGTTTGTATGTGTGTATTATATATATACTGTATATTATACCAATCAGCCATAACAGTAAAAGAAAATGTGATTCATGAGATCTAATGTTCTAATGTTCACATGCCCATTGTATGTGTGTATTATATATATATATATATTATACCAATCAGCCATAACAGTAAAAGAAAATGTGATTCATGAGATCTAATGTTCTGATGTTCACATGCCCATTGTAAGCACTTTTGGCTGTGGACAGGGGTCAGCATGAACACTCTGACTGGCCTGCAGCTACGCAGCCCCTTGTACGTTCACAGCCAGCATGAACTTTTTCAGCTATTTTGCTACAGTAGCTCTTCTGTGGGATCGGAACACATGGGCTAGCCTTCGCTTCTCACAATCATCACTGAACCTTGGGCTCACATGATCCTGTCCCTAGTTCACCATTTGTCCTTCCTTGGACCACTTATGGTAGATACTCACCACTGCATTCCAGAAACATCCCACAAGACCTGGCATTTTGGAGATGCTCAGGCCTAGTCGTCTAGCCATCACAGTTTGGCACTTGTCAAAGTCGCTCAGAGCCTTACACTTGCCAATTTTTCCGGCTTCCAACACATCAACTTCAAGAACTGACTGTTGACTTGCTGCCTAATATATCCCACCCCCTAACAGATGGTATTGTAACAAGATAATCAATGTTATTCACGTCATCTCTCAGTGGTTTTAATGTTATTGGTTGATCAGTGTTTAATTATATAATTAAAAGAGTAATAAATAAGTAAAATAAAGAAATAAAATAAAGAAATAATATAATAATAATAATAATAATAATAATAAGTAATAACTTGTATTTTGTACCACAGGACTATGGCAGGATGCTACTGAATTATCTGCTGAAATGCCAGAGCAAGAGGCAGAGTGTCTCAGAGTTTCTGAGTGACGACACTATGAATGCAGACACGCCGGACTCTGTGACCCCAGACATTTTGAGCTCTGGGGCCATAACTCCTGATGCTTTTACACACGATGTAGAAGATGCTAACACTGTGCATCATGTTTTGACTGGTGCTTCAGATCAGCAACTGACTTCCAAACTAAAAGTACTGACCAATCATGTCAATGGAACGCAGCTCTCGTCAAGCAGGAAAGGGGTTGATGGTGTAGAAGAGCCTGTAGATGAGAGAAATGAAGTGAGAGAGGAGGGGGAGAAAGAAGAGAGGGGGAAAGAGATAACAGAAGCCTTATGTGATATGGAGGTGTATATAGACCAGGAAGACTTAAAGATGAAAAAGATTAAAGATTATATAGCAGGCAAAGGATTAGCAGATGTTGAAGACAATGAGATAGAAAACAGGAAATTGAGGAAATCTGAAAACCTAAGCACAAATATGACTGATAGTTTTCACAGTGAAATGTTACAAGAGACATTAGACGAACACAGCGCAGCTGAAATGGAGATAACTGCCAGAATACGACAGAAAGAGTGCTTTGATTGCAAGGTTGAAATAAAGAGAGAACCTGAAGAGAATAGACAGAGAGAATTACATAGCACAGATGTGCAGATTATAACTACTAAAGACAAAGCATGTTATATGTGTGAAAGAATGCATGTAGATGAGAATGTTGAACAGGGAATGAAAGACAGATCAGAATATAGAGAAGGAGAAGATACTGAGCCTGAACCTGTAAAAAAACAGCACAGTATAAAGAATGAAGCACATATAGAACCAGAGACCCAAAGTCTTTTGGATATAGACAGACAGACATCTGTAGAGAGCTATGAAAAAAGTGAAAAAGTTGAGATTCAAGAGTGCAGTAAGCAGAAAAAAGGCACTGAATATGCAGCCGAAAGTACAAAAGACAGTGTAGATAATATAGGAAGTGAAAAAAGACTGAGCAAGGAGAAAGAGAGACTAACATACATCCAGGATAATCTGGGTTTTGGTGAGAAAGGGAATTTGGAATATAAGAAAATGATTGAGAGTGAGGTTAAGGGTTTAAATATTATGGAAGAAGAAACAGAGGCACATATCAGCAAAACAAGATGCAGCATATCAGATTTCACTGATGAATCGACTAAGGAGAAGGAGGAAATAATGATAGAACAAAATCAGATCACACAGGATAATGAAATGGGATTCCATACTGAGAGAATGAACAGTGATGAACGAACACAAGAGAGTGATTTGGAAAATGAGAGCAGCAGTAAATTGGTTAAGGAAACCGAAGAGTACAGTTGTGTAGCAGAAGCAGAACAGTGTGATGAGCACACACTCAGTGATGTTCTAGACTGCACTTCTTCTGCTCAGGAAGAATTTCTCTCCCCAGAGGAAATCTACAAAGTAAGACTTGTGTTAGATATTTTAGAGTGGCTTGCTTGTGTAATGTTTATGCAGTGAAAATCTGTTTTTTATTGCACCATCTCTTCTTACTTTCCTTCCTCCTGTGGTGTGCTTCTGGCTGGGGCTGTTAGGATATGCGCTTAGAAAAAGATCTGCAGCTTATCTTCACTCTGCTACAGCAGGTGATTCCTTTGTGATGATATGACATTATGATTCAGGTGACATAATGTCAGCAAGCAAAGGCCTGCATCTGGATTGCTGTCCTCCTCTCTTAGATATTTATTAACTTCACCCCTTTTCCTTAATTTGCTTAATTATTCTAAATAAGCTTATGGGCTCCACTGTTTTTGTTGTTGTTGCTGTGGTTTTACTTTACATTCCTGAAAGTCCCATCAATGTTGCGTGTGTGTGTGTGTGTGTGTGTGTGTGTGTGTGTGTGTGTGTAGAAGTATTCGGCTGCATCTCTGCGCAGTATCACCACTGAGGTTCTGAAGGTTCTCAATGCCACTGAGGATCTTATCCAGGGTACCATGGGTCTCAGCCAGTCAGAGTCCTGTGATCGACCTGCCCTTCCTCCCACTCAGAGCAAAAGACTAGATGAGCAGCTCAGCAAACTAGAGGAAAACGTAGGAACCAAGCTTGGGCAGAATTCATCTCCATAAGTAGCCTTAAATATATTATTAAATATATTATTAAATATATTATAACTTTATTTCTGGCGATTTCTGTGGCAGATCTCAGAGCATGCACAGAATTTATGTTTATTCATATCAGGTGTATGTGGCTGCTAGTGCCGTGTTTGGGCTAGAGGCTGAACTGGGAGATCTTGAGGAGTGTGCACGCAGCATCAGCGGAGGAACCACAGAGGAAGAACTCTCTCATCTGGAGGAACAGGTGGCCTCAGCTGCTGCTCATGTACAGCAGTCTGAGCTACAGGTAGGATATGCTGAAGGATTGTGTTCCTTCACACTGCTTCTGCTAGAACACTGTAGCTGAAACACAATAACAGTTCTTGGGAGTCTTCAGGGTTATGTTCCTGTAATAGGGTAGTTAAATGTGAAGCAGTCAGCACTCACTACAATTATTATTATTATTATTATTATTATTATTATTATTATTATTATTAGTAGTAGTAGTAGTAGTAGTAGTAGTAGTAGTAGAAGTATAAGTAGTAGTGGTAGTATTTTGTTGTTGTTGATATGTCATGTTTCTACCATAATGAAAAGAAAAATTATCACACACAAGTTAAATCGTTTTCTAATTAATGCATCTTCCAGGTTAAACATTCTTGTTAGCTAGCAGGTACTAGGTCTTAAAAAATATTTCCACACAGAAGACATTCCCGAAAGCTTATATCACACAGCACTGAGTGGCTTAGGAAAGTTTTCAGACCCTCCCACTTTTTGTACAATTTATTGTATTATAGATACAATTTAATATGGATAACCTTGACTTACTTGACCATTAATCTACACAATAATGAAATATTGAAAAACATGTTTAATAGCCACTAGGTATGTGTGAATGCGAATGTCTGTGCATGCTGCCCTGTGTAGACCGGTTTTGTATTCAGGGTGTGTTCCTGCCTTGTGCCCAGTCCCGGGTTTCAGGCACCATTTTCAAATTTCAGCAGTATGCCTATTTTTGATACCACTGCATGCACATGCTAGCTTTTTTCTTGTGTTTGTGTCTTGGGCAGGGTAAATTGGTAATATTAATTTGAGTGTTTTTTTTCCAGGTGTCAGACATTGCAGCAAGAATTGCAGCTCTGAAAAATGCTGGCCTTAATGTAGCACCACAGACACGTTTTGCCAAGGTCAGAACAAAATATAGTACCATACCAGTGTCTCAGGCGTTTGACACATTTGCTCAGCGGTAACGCTGCTCATGTTCACACACCCACACACATACCCAGTGTAATATATATCACTTTTATTGCAGCCACAAACCATAGATTCATCTCGCCAGCACCGCCGCCGCCTGCCAGCACCTCCAATGCAAGGTAACAGCGAAAGCATCAAACTGTCGCAGGGGCTCTACATCATGCCTGATTACTTTCAGAATACTTTTTAATACATAACATGCAGGAAATAACATAACCCCCATCTCCCCCATAAGGACCATACAGCATTTGTCAATGACTGTTCTAGTTTTTTTAATTTGTGTGTTTTTTTTTTATCTGTTTTATCTTGTTCATCTTTTTAGGTAAAAAGATGTAGTGAGGGCCGGAGCTCAGAAAACATCACAAAGCAGAACCTCTGTGCCTTGAATCGGTGAACTACAGCCCCAAACAGACTTTTCCTTTAGCCAGAACCAAAATCACTGCACTGTAAATCTGATTTTGATGACTAGTGACTGGAATATGCTGAAAATTTGTCCAGCGTTACTGTGGGCCAACATACTGATGAATGGGCAAAATGTAAAAGAAAAACTCGAAATGAAATAAGAGCAAAAGTAACTATTATTATGTGTAAAATTCCGTATATTACATTGGGTTATTTATGAACTGTGCACACATAAGAGTGCACAAGAGATATTACAGAAGAGATATTATTTTGTTGATCCTGTGCCATATACATTTGCAAGCTTATAAACTTATATTATAGATCACTTTGTTTTCAAAATGATATCAATCACAATTGCTCAAAACTTTGTTTATAAATCATATTCATTTCTGTCCCATTTGCTCTTGTTTATTCCTCCAGTAAAGCCTTCCAGAGAAATAGATTTACTGGACACACACAGGAGTCATATATAAAAATTATGTAATTATTTAGTATGTGTTCAATTCCTATTTGTAATATCATATCAGTATTGCATGTTGTTTTTTTCACTTTGATTATTCGTAGCTCTAAGTATCTGGAGAGTAGTGTGTATATACACAATGAAAATGAAAATGAAAGAATTTCCAACATTTTCTTCATTAATAAAAAAAATCTATGTAGTGCAATTTTTTTTAACACCCAACAAACATTGATTTCATATCAAATCAATATTTTCACAATTCTATCAATATTGATTTGTGTCAGCATTTGATAAAACAATAAACAGTTGACGGGAGACATAGTAACTGTGCTGAGGTATGTTTCTTCTGCAGTCTCTTCTAGAGTGGGTTCAATGCATGTCAGTGATGTCCCACAGTGAGGAATCTTTCTTTTTGGTCAGGCACAATGAAGCCATCTCTTTGGTCTGTTGTAACTGAGCTCTCTCGTCGGTCTGCAATGATGAAGCTGTCCTTAGGCTCTGTTAAAATGAAGCCTTCTCTGTCTCGTCCCATAGCCTCCACTTCAGCATAGGCTGGGTGGCCAGAACCTCGCCGAAACTTCATCACAGGCCAGTGTGTTGGCCGTCTCTGAACATGCAGGAATATAGAGTTAAACAGAGTGGTTTTACACAGGAAAAGGAACATGCGCATTGTACTTAACGTATTGTAATTTATTTGTAAGGTAACGTGATGTTTTGTAATTGCTAAACCCCTGCTGCTAAACCTTCGACCGTAACCTTTGACTGCTCTGCTAAGTGCTTAAAATAGGTTCTGTTCACTTTGTATATGGCTTTGGATTAAAGTGTCTACCAAAGAAAACTTTTAGTTGGGATACTTTCAAGAAATGCAATGAAAAATCTGTAATTTGTTAATTCACTGGAAACTTTATTTAACAGACAAAAGGGATAGATTGTCAGTGTTTTCAATGATGAACTTAATTCTATTTGTTAAATAAGTTATAAACAAATTTAGAAATTGATGCCTGCAACACACTCAAAAACTGTGGCAGAGGCATCTTTACCACTAGGTCACACCTTTTTTTTAATTATACTTTTTAATCATTTGGAAAATGAAGATACTAAATGTTGTAGTTTTGCAAGTTGAATTCTTGCCCATTCTTGTATCCCGTACAAGACATTCATTTCTTGATGCAGTAGTGGACTGTCTTAAGTGACAATGATTTTCCAAGTACTCCTGAGCCCATGTGGATATGTCCATCACAATGGCATAACGGTTTCTCAAGCAATACCACCTGAGGGCTCAATGGTCACGCACATTCAGAAGCGGTTTCTGAATCCCTGAAACTTTTCATGATATTATGAGCTAAAGATGGTGAAAGACCTACATTCTTTGCAATCTTGCACTGAGAAACATTGTATTTGAACTGACTGATAATTCTCTCACAAAGTTTGTCACAAACTGATGAACCATGACAAATCCTTGGTTGCAAAGACTGAGCCTTTAGTGGATGTTCCTTTTAGATTCAATCTTGATGACCTCACCTGTTACCAGTTAAACTGCTAATTGTGGAACCTTCCAGAACCGTTGCCAGATCAAGCTTTTCAGCCTTATTTTGCATCTGTCCCAACTTTTTTTTGAGTGCTTTGCAGGCTTCACATTTTGTGGAGTTTGTACATCTTGTCCTTGCCAAATTTAAAATATGCAAGAAATGAAACCTGCAACAAAGGGCTTATATGCTGACCTCGATAAAGAAGAGGCTGGCACTGGAGGTAGGATGGTGGTATATGTAGACTGTAGCCAGTACTGCGACCACCATCAGCAGCACAATGAGGAGGATGCTAACAAGCAGACCAGTCTGTAGCCCTTCAATTTGCTTGCCTGCCCTCCCTGCATCAGAGGCTGTCAGAGCGAACACCACCAAAACAAATGAAGGCAATTAAAGCGTTGCAGATTAATTGAGTCATTCTTCTAAATGTCCTGTACAGAATGAGTTGGTATGCATTGCATTCAGTCTGAAATGTGAACAGACCATTAATTCCCCTTATACATAAACAAACCAAAATTTATCTGCAAGTGGACAGACACATTTTGACATCATATATGATGAATATATAGTGAATATGACATGATTTGATGAACCATCTAGGAGTATGTCAAATTGTAACATCCAAAATAACAAAAATCCAAAATAACCTATTTCCCACTGTGCATGCCTAATACAATGTACTTTAAATGTGTTCATCTTGGGGAGACTAGCATGCCTACCAGATTACGTGAATGTAGGTGAAACTATATACCTGGCACAAGCCTCAATGTCATATGGGGACGTTACAGAGTCCCCAGGCCCACCCATGGAAAAGCCTCTGTCCCTGAGTAACTGTCACAAACACTGAACTGTGTACCATATTTCATAAACTTCAGAACATGGGCCAAGTCTTGAAGACAAAGAATAATAATAGTCCTTACAGAAACAATAGGGCCTTGTACTTCCAGCTCGTGTTGTTAATACACCAGTGATTTCTTTCTTTTTCAGGACATTCCAAATTGTTGTATTGGTTATGGTCAATGCTTGTACCATCTCTGCTAGATTTCCCCTCATTTCTCAGTTTCAGTACGGCTTTCTTTTCTTATGTAGATATCATTCCTGTCTTCATATTCATGTAGTCTTCCCAGGCAAAACCAGGGCTTAAACCAAGAGTAGACATTCAGCCATTATTTGCTTAAACACCAGGGAACACCTGGGCAAAAAGAAATGCCTGTCAATCACATGCTCCGATATTGTTGGTCAAGAAAAATGGGTTGGATGAAAAAAGGTGACATGTTTTAGTTGTTTAACACATATAGATATTAATACCAGGAAATGAAAGCTATTCTGATCTATCATCTCACATTCATTTTTGATCTCAGATGACTTAGGAGTGAAGTCACAGTTTTTGCCAGACCACTAGGTATAGCCTAGAAGAAGCTTTTGCTATTTAAGCCTGGGTGGTCTGACTCACTTTGTTGAAACATCTATTTGGTGAGCTAAAATTAAAGCTGTGTTGTTTCATGACAAATACATTGGGGGTCTTGCAAAACTAAGCTTGTCTGGTCTTGTTTTCCTTTATCAGTGCTAAGTGGGGCCTTCCTCAGTATTTCTCAAATTGTTCCTAGGTGCTCCTAATTCGGGGTTAGAGGGTTATTTCTAAACCACTTGTGGCTAACCTACATTGCCGACTGGCTCACTGGCATCAGACTGACAATGGAGCAGAGGTCTCTTTACTTTTTGCTGTGCTCTTTTTGAAGTTTATTTTTTTTGTTTAGTAATTAGTGCTGTCAAATTAACGAATTAGAATTAATCGCGATTAAAAATTAATGCAACTACAAATTTTAATGCAGATTAAAAATTAGTTAAATTACGCAAACCAGCAGCGCTGTCAGCAAACACAAACATTCTGGAATTGACTGTTACGTTACTCGTTTCAGGCTGCATTCTGATCGCAAATGTTCCTAAGCTGTATCCCTGATCCCTACACATTACACAGGGTACAGAATCACAAGGTCACTTCATAGGGAACTCGTTCACTGAAACAGCTCTATTTGAAACACCCTGCAACGTCATCAACAGTGGACAGCTGATTGGTTGTGTTCTACTGTATTTAGCATGATAAGCAACACTGTTCAGACTCATTTAATATGCTGTAGGCACTTTTAAAATAAATGTGATGAAACATCTATGAACTTTGGGCGATGTATTTTAATTTTTTAATGTATGTTTTGGTTGTGGTTGGAATGTTGGTTGAAACTTTGCTCTTTGGTTGCAACGTGCTGCATTACTCTGATTTAAATAGGCGAAGTGATGCTTTAATTAAACTCCAACTCTAATCAGTATATCAGATGAACGAAAGACAAAAACAATTTTTTAATTTTAAATAACAAAAAGACATCAATCATTATTAATATTTCACTTTTATCAAATAAAGTCAAGTAAATAATGAGGCAACATTTAGTAATCAAAATGTGCGTTAAAACCGTGATCAACATGTGATTAAAAAACGTATCGCGTGACAGCACTATTAGTAATTCATATAA
>JAOVVH010000052.1:22195648-22205690 GCA_028566435.1 Scorpiodoras heckelii
TTTGTTAAATACTACAATGAAAAAGCCACTTTCCTTGTGAGGACCAGCAAAATGTCCCCACAAGACCAAAAATATCACCTATTCCTATCCTTCTGGACACACACACACACACACACACACACACACACACACACACACACACACACACACACACACGCTTGCCACTTTAATTGGAATACCAGTTACTAAGGAATACTTGCTTGTTCTGAAGATTCACACATATTTGTACTGCTATACTTGTGATCCACTGACATAATTATTACTGCAGCTAATTAATGCTAACCCTAACCCAAACCCTAATCTCAGTAATAAAAAAGCTACTTTCTGGCTGTTTTATTATTATTTTTTTATTTTGTTCAAAACTACAACAAAAAAAACCCACTTTCCTTATGGGAACCAGCAAAATGTTCCCACAAGGGAATGTCAGATATTTTAAGTTCATTTTAAGTTAGTGCTTGACTCTGTGCCATTATGAACACACTTTCCTCCAAATGGTTTTGCCCTTTTTAAAACTTTTTTTTTTTTTTTTGCTATGTCCCGCTGTTGCAGGTTATAAAGAATACTATAAGGCACTGTTTTCCTAAATTATCCATAAACACCAGAAATGTGCATAAATGAACTGCACCTTCGTAGGCGACTGCACCAGCTACAGTTGAACCCGATGTGAGCTGTAACACAGCTGTCACAGCTGGTGAACTGCAGGCAGGCTAGTGCGATTGGGAGGAACAGGAAACAGTGGCATAATTTAACACAGAGGTGACAAAAGGGAAAGAACATTCTAGTTCACTCACACTAAACAAATAAATACACACCACTACACTGAGAAAAATGACACTTAGCATGATGGACTCGATGATCTCATTTAGCTAAGAGAGTCACTCACTTGGAAGAGGCAGCAACTCAACAACAGTGGAGCTGGTAATTTTGGATTTCAGCAGCTCAACTCGATGGTACTCGTATATCGTTCTCCTTCGGATGTCGGTGTCTGCAGAAATACAACGTTTCTCCATGAGCTAGTCCATGCACTAATATTGTTTAAACAGAATAGCCAGAATGCAAGGATGGCCTAGCATGCAACTTCTTTGTTTAGTAACAAACCATTGTACCTGGAATCTGCTGAATCTTATGAAGTACTACAAATGCATCAGAAAGGCCAACTTTCACTGGATGATTCTCTGATCTAAGCTTGTTGATATCAACAGGAATCTGAAAAGTACATTCAAACAGCATTAGCAAAAGTGCATTTTGAACTACTTTTGTCATGAAAATCATGCAAAGCCAAACCTCTTTGTAAGCAAAGGTGATCCTGCCATCACTGTGCAACGAAGCTTGGAAAGTGAAACTGCCCAATTCTGGGTTATCCTGGAGATAAACATGATCCCACTGCACAATAAGAGCTGTGCCTGTCAATCAGACACACGATTAGCCAAATCACATAAGCAAAATATAAATTTTGCTTTGATGTGTTGTATTAAATACGTATATAAACCAGGAGTAATGGGGGTTTGGGCGTGGTTTGATGTACGTGCAGCACTTCACTGTACCATTATCAGAATAAATGATGGTGGAATTTGGGGAAATACTTGGGTCAAAGTTAGCCATAAGTGGCGCAATGTACTGAGTGGCTGTCAGCATCTTATGGATCATGTCTCCCGTGTAGAGGAAACCTGTGAACGTTGAGAGATTCTTCACAATATTTTACTAAAAATAAATCTTTATAATAAGTTTATGTAGGACATTGTTATTAACTCACCACCAGTAGTCACTGTTATCTCTCGCAGTAAATGTCCATAATAAGGAAACTCAAAGGACAAGTTCACTGTCTGTAAAACAATAAAAAATATTTTTCTTACATACATGGAATGACAGTGTGTTTATGTCATGTTTGGATATAACTTATTCTTAAGCAGAAGTCAAACATACGTCTGAAACATTTTTGTTAAAAAGGCCATAATGCCATAACATCTGTCCCTGCTATCGATATAAAAGTTCAACTTATAGTTAATAGGAAAAACTGGGAATTATTGTAATAGTTTTTACTTTTGGTTAATTTCTGACACACTATCCCACCAATCCCACCCAATCACAATTTGCTACAATGAATTGTACATTTGTCTGCTGCAAAATGATGCAATAATACCTCTTCACAGTTAGCCAAATAGATGTAAATAACACAATGATTTTCACCCTAGAATCTGGGTCAGGTGTAACATGCTCTAGGCTGAATGTAACAGTACGGGAAAGAATAGAGCAGTAAAAAATTTTAAGCGGTATAGCATATAGGTTAACATTTACATTTTGATGAAGAAACTATACAGACTATCTATGCAAACAGGTTATTTGGTAATCAATATAGCTTTTCTTTAAACAAAACCATTTCTAGCAGAATGAAGATTGTACTCACATTTGCAATCAATCATTACTGTTTAGTTTTAAACAAAGGATGTCTCTGAGTATACACTGAAGTACCAGAAAAACTGTGCAAAATACATAGCAGTGCCACCTGTGCATGTCACTGGGTGTGTCTGCCAATGCGTATATGTGGTAATAGTCATCTATGTAAGCTTTTAGAGCTGTTGTGATTTTCAGTGTGGTTTAATAGTTAGAGCTCGTGAGATGGGTCATAGCATTTCAGAGGTAGAAGCAAAGTTTGGATTTTGACATATGAGCATTTCAAGGGTGTATTGTGACTACAAGAATTCCGGCAAAACATCGAACTTATGACAGCAGTGTGGCAGTAAAAAGAATCTGGTTGAACATGACCAGGCGTAATAGGTGTGCAACACTGCCTCAAGTAACATCGAAATTTAATGCTGGGGCCTCAACAAACATCAGCGTGAGGACTGTGCAATGTTCCCTCCAATATCCCATGGGGGACCTACCAAGTATTAACTGGTACTTCAGTGTATTACAAGTATATTTCCCAAGATGTTTTTCTTAACCTGAAACCAACAAATTTCAACTGATCATTTTAAACAGGGACCATGTGTTGTTGGTTTAACTCTCAGTTAGAACCATAATGAACTAAATAATGAATAATTTGCTCTATCAGCACTAAAGTAAAAGACTACTCAGTTCACAGAAGACAGTTGTGGTCCTTATAATTATCTGGGTCACCTGAATATTTCGATTTAACCTGCTTGGGTTTCTTTGGGATTTATTTTCCTGCATATTATGTTCTACTGACCCAAAACATTTTAAAACCCCACCATTACAAGTAACCCCATCGGTATTAGCCCTCATGCAATCTACTGTTGTCTTTCCTTCTATTGTTCTCTAAATGTTTAATTCTTATGTACTACACATAGCAAAATGTTTCAATGTGGTTTATTATAAAAGATTAACATGATTTTGTAGAATAAAAGATAAGAATGTTTCTTGTAGACAGTTACCCTTCCAGTTATGAGCTTAATGCTACACTAAGCATGTACAGAGCAAATCATGTAAATGCATTTACTTTCTTTTCACTGTTACAGCATAAGCATATAAGAATCAGCCCTGATCTTCTCTCTTTATTATGAAGTCACTATTACATTTATATTGACTTCCCCTGTGAAAGTACTGGAACAGCAAGGCCAATTCTTTTGTTTTTTGAAATACACTGAAACATTTGTGTTGAGATAAAAAATGAATATGAAATGGTAGATCAGATTTTCACAGTTTTCACTTACTAATATTTCAAAACATATTAAACAACTTAGGACAAGATACCATTTGAAGGGAGACCACCCAGAGTTTGGTGAGCAAAAATTATTGAAACAAAAGCTCTTAAAGTACACTTACACTTATAGACAAAAGTATTCGGACACCTACACATTATATCTACAGGAGCAATTATGACATTCCATTCTAAATCCATAGGCATTAATATGGATTTGGTTCCTCCTTTGCAGCTAAAACACCTTACACTCTTCTGAGAAGGCTTTCTACAAGACTTTACAGTGTGTCTGTGGGAATTTCTGCCCATTCATCCAGAAGAGTATTTGTGAAGTCAGACACAAATGTAGGAAAAGACGGCCTGGTTCGCAATCACCATTCTAGATCATGACAAAGGTGTCCGATGGGGTTGAGATCAGTCTTCTGTGCGGGCCAGTCAAGTTCTTCAACACCAAACTCACCCAACTGTGCCTTTATGGACCTTGATTTGTGCACTGGGGCACAGTCATGCAGGAACAGAAAACGGTCTTCCCCAAACTGTTCCCACAAAGTTGGAAGCATACAATTGTCCAAAATGTCTTGGTATGCTGAGGCTTTAAGATTTCCCTTCACTGGAACTAAAGGGCCTTGGTCAACCCCCTGAAAACAACCCCATAGCATTATCCCTTTACCAAACTTTATAGTTGGCACAATGCAGTCAGGCAGGTAACGTTCTCCTGGCATTTGCCAAACTCAGACTCATCCATCAGACTGCCAGATAGAGAAGTGTGATTCGTCACTACATAGAACGTGTTTCCAGTGGCTACGTTCTTCATACCATTCCAACAGATGCTTGGCATTGTGCTTGGTGATGTAAGTCGTGCATTCAGATGCTTGTTCATGGCAACCCATGCCATGAAGCATCAGGTGCACAGTTTTTGTGCTGATGTTAATGCCTGAGGATGAGGTTTGGAAATCTGCAGTTATTTGTTATTTTGTTATTTGTTATTTATTTATTTACATAACAGGGACAATACACATTAATCAGCATCATTATTTCATAATGTAAATGTGCCAGATTTAGCCAAATGTCAAATTTTCTGGCTAATATTGAGACAGCAGAGCATTGGTGAATATTATGCATTATGCGCTTCAGCACTCAACTACCCTCTGTGTAACATTAGGTGGTCTGCCACTTCGTGGCTGTGTTGCTGTGGTTCCTAAATGCTTACATGATTCAATAATATCACTCACATTTGATTGTGGAATATCTAGGAGGGAAGAAATTTCACGAACTGACTTGTTGTAATGTTGGCATCCTATTACAGAACTATACTCGCATTCAGTGAGCTCTTCAGAATGACCCATGCTTTCACAAATGTTTGTAAAGGCAGACTGTATTATATATTAATTATATCAATAATATATTAGTGATATATTAATCTTCTAGCAAGAAGAGTGACAAAAGACACAAAATCAGCCTCCACAGTTGAAAGGGAAATCGATAAAGGAATTGCCCCAGACAAGGCAATAATGTCATTGGGTTCAAAGGGTTTAACCATTATATCTGTTAGTGCTTTTAATGTCCTAAATTAATGTAATTAAAACACGTGGTACAATAGTACAGTGGTAGGTGTCATGGTTTCACACTGCCAGCAGTCCGAGGGCAATGGCGGCTGTACGAACACTTTTTTCAGTGTATGACTTATAGGTTTAATGTGATCTATTTAATTCTGCACAAATTTAAACTAAATTAAATAGTACTAAATCTTGGGCTCAGTTATAACAGTATTACTGATGTATCCTGCATACTATTCTCATTCATGTGTAAATTGCAAAGTATTATATATACAATGGCTCTTATGGTAACTGCTGTTGTTTAATTGGCTGACCTGTTAGATGTCCAGTTGTTACTACAGCAGTGGTTTCTGGTTTTTTTTCCAGGACATTCTAAATTGTTTTATTAGCTATACCCACTGCTTGTGCAATGGCTCTGATTGATTTTCTCTCTATTCCTTGCCTCAAAATGCTCAGCTTTTTATATTTGTGGCACACATTTATAGCCTATTTATATAACGAAGCAGTTAAGGGTTAGTGTCTTGTTCAAGGACCCAGCTGGGGTAGCTTGGCAGTGCTGGCATTTGAATTCACAGCTGGCAGATCAGAAGACCAGTGTCTTAACCACTGGGCTTCTGCTGCCCTATAGCTGGCTCCCAAAGTCTATCAGGGCTTCATGTTGGTTTATCATTTTTTTAACAATAAATGCAGTCATTGCAGGTGAAACCCAGAATTCAAACCAAGAGTAGACATTCAGAGCTATTAACTGCTTAAACAATCAAACTAACAGGGCACATCTGGGCAACAAGAAACATGTGTCAGTTTCATGTTCCAGTATTTTTGTTCACTTGAAAAATGTGTGGGATCACACAAAAAGTGCCAGGCTTTAAGCTGTTTAATACATCTAGATGTAAATGTCAGGTGGTGAAAGCTGAAATTCTGTTCTATCGTCTTATAAACATCTTTTGATCTCAAATCCAGATGACTTCAGTGTACAGCAAAAACAATAGATTTGGCCTTGCTATTCCAGTAATCTCAGTTGGGACTCCTAAATTAAAGTCAAAGATGCACTTGTTGCAGCAACAATGTTAGCTTTTAACTTCAATTAATAATGGAATGTGCCATACCAAAGCTTGTCTGTGGGTGTTGGAAAGAACTCCATGAACCTTTCCTTTGTCCGTCTGTTTAAAATTTACCCATAAACCCTTGCCTGCGGCATCTGCAGGCTGGTAGATTTTGGAAATGTAGTAGACATGATCTATGTCTTGCTGTCAGACAAGAAGAGACATGTACTATATGTTAGTAAAATAGTTACAAAGGTAAATCCCAGGTTTTGCAGTTACAAAAGAAGGTTAATACCTCGATGTGAGAGCTGTTTGCATGGTTCTTATTAGTTAAAACGTCTGGGTGCTGTTCAATTCCAGACCTGCCATTCTTCTGGTAATGCCGGTGTTCCTGAATATGACTGGCCCAAGCATGACTGGGCTGTGTAGAGGATGGCAGCCTGCTCTTCTCTTTCTCTTTTTGGATTTTCGGACCTGTTGTGGCACTCTGAATTTCATGATAGCCCTCATGTTCTGCACAGGTCACTGCTGATAAATGAAGAATTAAATTCGCCTGGAGCTATATGTTCTATTTCAGTGTCAGTTCACCCTGAAGAAAATGAAGTACATTATAAGTAGATTACACTTCTCTGATTTCTATGTTCTGACCAATTTACCACCATCTATTTAATGGCTAAAGGACAGGAATGAAGCGTGCTGTAGATATTAATTTTCTGGTAATAATCATAAAAAATAATAAATGTGCATCCACAGCTGTAACATCTACAGTGTACAGTCTGTATTTTGATATATCACTACAACAAAATGAAAAGCTTTGCAGGGTTTTATAGGAAAATTTCGTCTAAATCCAGTACTGACGGTGTTATACTCTTAAGTCACCTTTGCAAAACCCCTAGAGTAAAATAAGTCATTTCACATGACTACTGTGCTTGGTATAAATCAGGCTGGCAGTGACTTTGAACGTGCTACTAAGCATGCTGGTTATAGCCAAATGGCTGGCATTCTGGCATTCTCATATGAATGATTTACACAGAATGGTGTGTAAATGAAAAACAACCAGTGTCTGGTGATGCTGTAGACAAAAACATGTTGTGGCTGACAGAGGTCAAAGAAAAATACAGAAAATTGTGGAAGCAAACAAACAGGCCACAGACAAAACAACCAGGCAAATCATAACCAAATTCAACATCAGTGTGTAGAATGTAGTCTCAGAATGTACTCTCAAAACACACCACTTACTGGAGGATGGTCTAGAATAGTCTATGTCAGAGAAGAACAACAAAACATGTTTCCATTGGGCAACAAGAGAGTGGAAAAAAGTTGCCTGTTCTGATAGACGTTCCCTGTTCATCCTATCTGGTGTCAACAAATCAAGCTGTAGCACTGTTGGAATGTTTTCCTGGCACAAATTTGGACATGTCCTGAAAAATATTGTAACATCTTTGGGATAACATGGAAATAGCCGTTTGTAGCTGTTAATTTTGAACTAACAGAACAATGCTATAGTTTCTCTATGGTATATACGGTATTACATAGTTCAACATTCATGCAACATTGCTGTGTGATAAAACATGTTCCACTGGATTCAGTATCAAGCCCAGGCTAATTCATACTCAGACATAACACACTACTAGAGGCAACTTAGTGTGGAATTATTTACAATAATACCTTCACAAGTATTTTTTCCTTGACACCTAACACTTAAAATTCGCGGGTCCAGCAGATGTAATATTTAGATTTCGTGACCGGTAAGTTGTATATATCATTTTTAGCATTAATTTGTTAAGAATAATAATAGAGATGATTTAATGAAAAAAATGTTTTACTTATTATATCCAGTAATACTGCATTTATTATTATCATATATTACTATCGTATTATGAAATACAAACAGAGTTCATGCGCCATTTGCTTTGTTGCCGTTTGCAACATCAGCTGATTGAGACTACTACCTGTGTATAGTTTATAATACTGTAAAACTAATGTTCTACTTATTGTATCCACACTTACTGCATTTTTATTACCATATTTTTTATTTTAATATAAAATACAAACATAACGACCACTGCGAAAATGCGCTCACAAGAGTTCAGCGTCTCAGGTGGCAGACACTGGACATACATGTACGTACAGTATGTACCGTATCTTACTGTATGTATTTCATACTACTGTACTGTATATAATTACTTTTACCTGTACAATTTTAAAGGGTAATGTAAATTCTAACATCAATATTTGAATGAACCTAAAGTGTTTTGAGGACATATTTAGGGTTTAACATATGAAGATAAGTATTTATAAGCCTTCGTTTATTGTCCATCCAAAATTCATGCATTTTCAAAATTCGCGGGGGGTCTAGGAACGTAACCCGCACACATTTCAGGGTATTACTGTAGGTATTCCTGTAGGTATTCCTGCTCACTAGTCATGAATAATGTGCATCATGGTATATGTGAGCAAAATGTACACTTACTGTCTACTTTAACAGGAACACCTGTACACCTGCGTATTTATACAGTTATCCCATCAGCCAGTTATGTTGCAGCAGTACAGTGCATAAAATCATGCAAATACAGGTCAAACACCAGAGTTCATGTTCACATCAAACAACAGAATAAAGAAAATGTGATTGTTATGATTTTAACTATAGCATGGTTGTTGGTGCCAGATGGGCTGGGCTGAGTATTTCAGGAACTTCTGAACTCCTGGGAATTTCACACAGAATAGTTTATACAGAATGGTTTGAAAAACAAAAAACACTGAGTGAGCAACAGATCTCCTTGAACCTTAAAAACTCCAGAGACTATTGTTGGCTGTCTCAAACTAGCCAACAACCATGCCATGGTTACAAGTCATAGAGATTTCATTTTCCCCATTCTGATGTTACATATGAACATTAACTAAAGCTTTTGACCTGTAAGTCCACCTGTACATCTACTCTTATTAAAGTGGATGGTGAGAATATAATGTGTGTGGATCTTTTCTTGTCTGAATTCCAGGTCAGATGAATGCCTATTTACATTATGCCAAGGTCATATCATCTACAACTATCATTTCACAAGAACGTCTGAAACATGCTCTGCATTCCTCACAGTGGCATGCAGATTAGTGGGACATTAAACAGACCAGTGGTGATATTTCACAAGGGGTATATTCACCTTTCTATGTGTTGTCATCTCTTTTGAGTGAATTATATGGATGTTTAGAATATGAACCTTTGTTACTGAATACTGAGTATTTAGTGTAAATAATGTGACCCAATCTGAAGCTGCACAATATAGCTTACCAGCTAATAAACTTACACTTGATCTTAGCCAAAAGGCCTACATAAGCCATTGAAGGACTTTGGAGTCCTGACACCCTGAAATCCGTGGTCTCATACCCTTGTCTATCAGTATTGGGCTTTATGGGGTTCTGCTGGTGGGTGGCAGAAGGTTGCTCAGATGTGGAAAAGTCACCACAACAGTAGGTATATTCTTGTTTACTGATTTTAGCTCTGCCACTTCTGACACCAGGACATCCCTATCACTTAATATTTGACTTAATTTTTGAGGTTAGAGCAGGCCATGTTGGTGTGTACTATTACAAGGGCAACCCATGATGGGATGATGGCGGTGTGAGAGAGAGAAAAAGAGGTCAGTATGCTACAGAATGCTGCCCTCTGCAATACCTGGGAGGTCAATGCTATGTAAATTAATCTACAATTACTACCCATACGGAAAAAAAATATATTTTTGAAATATATTTCTAAATATATTTTGAAATATTTGAAATTGGCCAAAAAA
>JAOVVH010000052.1:22241462-22259299 GCA_028566435.1 Scorpiodoras heckelii
ATGCACACTGTGGAACACTGTGGTTTTAGCTGATGCATTGTATTATAGTGCAACATATTATAGTGCATGTAGGCTAAAGTTGATACAGTTGTTGAATAGTTGCTAGCACTGCACTTTTGCTTGACCCCTTTAAGATAAGTAAATCTTATCTGACTCTTTAGCAGCAGGGCATGGTGAACAATGTGGTGATATCATAACTCTCATACACGTTTAGAAAATAACATTTAGAGCATATTGTCGTATCCTGCCATAAATCCCCTCATATATTTTCCTTCTGATAACCTTGGTCATTATACATATCATAGACTATGGAGTATTAAAAGTATGCTTACTGTAATGCTAATTTCTGTAATTTCTTTGAGTAATTTGTAGTTATTTCTTCAGTTTTCTGATAATATAGTCGAATTTTTATGATCAAATGGGGGAATGTAAGAAATTATAGAAACATCTGATCAGAAATGTAGGAAATTATAATAAAACCTGACCAGACAGCTGTTGAACATGATGGCCTTATTATCATAGTCACAATAAAGTGCCACACTTCTGGTACCATGCTACAGCTGAAGCCAAGAGCAAAGGATTAAGGCAGGATACAGCTAGGACTGGGCAATTAGCAACCACCTCAGACATATACTTTTAAAGATAGAAGATAATCCAAACATAGATTTCAATGACATTCACAGAATAAATGCGGATGTTCATGTTTCCATGCTTTCCAGACAGCCAAAATACCTGAGGGTGTGACTCAGTCTGTTTGTATTCGAAATAAATCACACCTCTTTCCTGAGTTAAGTGCTGTGGATGTGATTATATTACATAGGGGAGAATAAGCTTAAGTGAGTAACCGGACACGTGACAAAAAGGGAGACCTAAGCTTGAATGGGAGAAATGTGTCCTTAGTTTGTAAGCAGATACTGACTGTCAGAATGTCTGTGATCCTACATTGAAATCATTGTGGTCAATCATTGAAAAATCATAAACATTACTTTTTAATGATAATTTTTGATATATGCTTTACAAAATAATCAGCAAGAATGAATATTTCTTTATCAGCAAAATAAAATTGTGGCTCATTGCAACAGTGGCAATTTAGTTTGGCTAAGACAGGCAACTTTGTCAAATAACTTTAAGCATAGGTATTTTGGAGGAGGCTACTATTGAAAATACTAAGAAACAACATATACATACATTAATTGCACAAATAAATCACTCATAAATGTTCACACACACAGTTCTGTGTGTGAAAGTGTGAGTAAGGGTGGCAGTCAGTCATGCAGGCTCCAGAAAGCATAGACTCTTCATTGCAAGCTGTGAAGACAGAATTTGGGCAATTCTGCATGTCCAGAAAACAGGTCAGTGTACCAAGATTTTTTTTTGTCTCAGAGATATCAATATCCAAATGCAATTGCTTTAAAACCACATGGGAACCCTGGCCTCCCCTAAAATGTCATTTACATATAAGCAGCAATAAAATGTTTAAATGTTAAATACAGAAATGTGCCTATATTATTATTATAATAACTCTTTTTTACTTTCACTATTTTAACAAATCAGATCAAATATCTCACTGTGATATCAAACTCCAATGACATGTAACTTTAATGTAAACCTAAGACAGAGAAATATTGCAATTTTTATTGGACAGTGAATGCTTTGTCCCACCTGGACATATACAGTATATAGACAAAAGTATTTGGAGACACCTCTCAATCAATGAATTCATGTCTTGAATGGAGTCACATTGCCGCAGGTGTATAAAATCAAGCACCCAACTATGCAGTCTGCCTTTACAAAGATTTGTGAAAGAATGGGTCATTCTAAAGAGCTCATTGAATTCAAGTGTGCTACTGTAATAGGATGCCAACTTTGCAATATTTTGCCTATATGGTGTATGTAATACTAAGTAAATACTACTGTTTGTTTAAAAAATAGTTCTTTTTGTTAAACAGTGGTAAAGTGGATTATGCTATTATTGGAGTGGGACATCTGAATAACTTCAGTTTATGTATAAGTAAGTGGTAGAGCAGGTAGCATTGCTGATATTCCCTCTGAGCTAACAGTATCCAGCGCATTCAGAAGAACATTATATCAGCTCCATCTAAACAACTTTACTTAATTTTAACAGTGGAGCTAGATTCTGGAAAGAAAAATGCAGAAGCAGATAATAAAGCATACTGCTGCACTCTAAAATAAGGGTGATAAATAAGCAAACCATTCTAGCCAGTTTAATGTGATAAATAAGATATAACAGCACATATGTACTAACTTTTATTCACCTTCAATTCAAATCTACCAAGGCATTAATGAGGTATAGACAAATGCATAGAAATTATCTCAAATTTATGCATAGAGTAATTATATCAATGTAAAGATCCGTGCTTCGAAATTGTGTCAAAATTGTTGTACAATTTGAGATGAATTTTAAAACTAGGATGATTGTAAAAACAATGAAATGAACCAGAGTGCACTGGAGTTTATGATACTACATCAAAAGGAAAAAGGAGCCCACAGATAAGTGTGAAAACATAATCATATTTCATACTTTGTACTTTCATATTTCAAACATATTTCATACAAACATACTGTTAGAGCCTAATGATGATATGTTAAGTTTGTGTTGAGCTGGCCCCACACTACAAGATTTTTAAATCTTAACCGATTTAATAAATGTGGAAGACTACAGACATAATAACAGATTTTAACAGATTTTTATTCTTTTGGTTGTAAAACAGCTAGACGCACACTAGACAACTCAGTCAAGAAGCATGACCACACACTTGGCAAAACTCTCAAGATCAAACGTTTTGCACCAAAAACAAAATACGAGGGAAAACATCCTGTAGATGAAGACATGGCTGAGTTGATGGTATCAGGATCATACACTGTGCAACTCAATAAGTTAAACTTATTTTAAAATCCACATTATAGCCTATGCATTATTATACATTCATTCAGTTTACTGTGCTGTTTTTTGTTTGTTTTTTTTGTACAGCCAGATTAAACTCGCTGTCATTGGCTATTGCCATTGTTCCTTTCACACTACAGGATTTTTAATCCTTGCTTCCTTCACACTATAGGATTTCAGGTCATAAATATCCAGCATGTTTGATATTTGTAATTTGAAATCAAGGCGGCTCCGATTCAGTCAGTGGCAATAAGACTCAGGTTACACCCCTGCAATTCTCAGGAGGAGCAAATCAGACCCAAAATCAGCCTGAAAATCCTCAAGTGTGGGCCAGCTTTAACATCTTGAGAATGGCCTATACTTAAATTTGTGAATAAAAATACCACTATATTAAGGCAAAAAAAAAAAACCCTTGTCATCTGTGTCAGGGGAGTAAAGGTTTTGCCCTGGGACAATACTGTAAAGTGTGCAAATACTTCAATCATTATGAGAAATCAATATTAGTGCAAAAAATCTTCAAATTACTTGAGAGGAATTCCAGGGCAAAATTCCGAACTACTGTACCAGTTCTGGTATATGATTCTTCCTAATATTGTAAAATAAATATCCAGAATTTTTTTTTATCTGTCCAGAAAGTAATGCAAAAGAAATTCCATTGCTCTATAGGGCTTACGCATGAGGATGGTGGTTTAAGGTCAGTTAGCGTGGGATCTCAGATAAACTGTAAAAGTTGCAGTTGCATTCTAGTCTTCACAGTGTCCAGATGTTTGTTTTTGTGAAACCCTGCTGACATTTTCATCACTGGAACAAAGCAAGCGACTTTGGAGTTTGGATCGTTCGTCAAGACAGCCCAATTTCCTGAACAAAGTGATCACAGGGGATGTCACATGGGTGTTCGGGTACAAAAAACATAGTGCTGAATGGCAAATGACAATATCACCTCACCCAAAAAAGCTTGCATGAGCAAATCAGAATTTGTACCAGAAGGCCAAGATTAAAACGTTTAAAAGGCCACCACTTCAGCATAGTAAAAAACATCCATAGAGCCACAACCGAGACTTTGAACACCCTCAGAGCTGATGTTGTCAAGCACTGCTACCAACGATGGCAGAGGCGTTGGGAGGATTGTGTACATTCATAAGGATCATATATTGAAAGTGATAATACTGCAGTATAATTGAAAACAATTCTCATTACTTTCTGGGCAGACCTTATACAGTAATGATTAAAACACATACAACATTATCACAAACAGTTTTGCAAAAATAAAATGCTAAAAAATAAAATATGATACATGCATACAAAACTTGAGAAGTATGCAATGGCATCATATATATTGAAATGATCAGTAAAATCAGTGTACTTTCAGAACAGTTAACTGCTATATGAACACATGAGAATGACTGAATGAAAAAGTAAATATGAAAGAATGACAGACAGCTGAATCCAACAAAGTGAATATAGTAATGCCAATAGCTGTACTGTGCCAAAAGTCCCATCATTATCCTCTGAGCCACTTTTTTAAATGTGCAGTTGTATTTAATTTTTAGATTCAAGCTAGCATAATTAACCTACCAGTAAAAAGCATCTACATGCAGTAAACAGTACTGTGCAAAAGTCACCCTATTGTTTTTAGGCACAACTTTTATTAGTGATGGTTTTTTGAGTTCTGCATTATTGAGTCAGCACAAACTTTATATTTACAAACTTTACTTTTCCAATGAAAAATTTAATATTACTCAACAAATGTTTGGAGAATCTGCCACAGCTCTTATGGAGACTTTGACTGTCACACTTACTTCTTTTTTTTTCATGCAAAACCCAGCAGCCTTCATTATGTTTTTTGACGGAAAAGTGGCCAGTTATGTAATGTGTTGCTTTCGTTACTGACAAACATTTTTGTGTAACATTACATTTTTTGTTGGAAAAGTAACGCTTGGAAATATAATCTTTTTCATTTTTACTTTTAATCTTTTTTTATTTTTTTTTATACAATCGTTTGGTAGTGTCCCTACCAATATCCACTGATTACTGAATAGTCACTAGCAATAATTGTTATCAAAAATTAAAATACAAGAGTCCTTCAGTGTCTAGTCAATGTATTTAGTACATAAACTGTTAACAGATCTCGTTCTCTACTGCGAGTCCCACCTCCCTAACCCATATCGCTAACCTAATTGGCTTTGCTGTTTCTTACTAATGTGTGACAAGCTGTGATTGTAAGAAGTGCCAGAGCTGTCAACTGGAAGTGCACATAGGCTGAGTGAAAGACACCATCCAAAAGCTGTGTGCACAAAAATCACACCTTGTATTGATTCAGTAAGGGACAGTACGTGTGTGTGTGTGTGTTTGACAAGTAGCCTAATTTGGTGATGTGCTCAGTCAGGATGGCAGCCAAAAAAAGAAAGCTGGACATTGGGAGCTACTTTACAATAAGTCAAAGAATAAGTCGAAGAAAAAAACAATAATGGTAATAATAACACTCAAAAAAGCCATAAATGTTTTTGCTCACTGTTCATTAGGCATACATCAATGTGTTATTTATTTCATCAGGTGACAGAAACAACCCGAGGAGAGGCAGATGGAGGGGCAGGGGCAGAGCTATAAGTCGAATATTGACTTGGTGTTGGCAGTGAGATTCAGTATTGTGACAAATGTTAGGTTGGTGATGTACAATGGTTCATCAATGTGTGTTTGAAATGAGAGCTCTGAATAGGCACATGCTGTCACACAGTTCATATAGCATGCATCAGTGTGCTATTTTATCAGGTGACAGAAGCAATCCTGCCAGATAGTAGTTAACATTACAAAATTCATTTGTTATCATATTCTTGAATTCAGTATCCACTAAAGATCTAAATGTCAATCCCTGAACATAGCTGTTTTTTTTTACTTATGAATGTTCTATCCTGAAGGGCAGAAAGTTAAAAGTGATGTTATTGGTTAACATAATCAACGTAATCAAATAAATCAAATATAATTGTATTGTAATGTAATTCTTCTCTCAGGACCATACTGACAGGGAAAAAAACTCCTTTATGAGTGTTTTGGCTCCATATCTACAATACATATCTAAAGCCTCTAGATTATATGCAATTGAGGTCAGAAGTCTATCATAAATGCAAAAAGCCTTGGTTTCCAGGGGACACACTGTATACTGCTTTTATGTCCCAACCAGTGTTGAAATAAACATCAATAACAAAAGGTATACCTAAAAAAATAGGGTGCCTAAGACTTTTGCACAGTACTGTATATTACATAAATATGCTTTCTATATGAATAAAATGCTGCAAATGTTGAGGTGAGGCCGGGGCGCCGCCGGGGGTTGGTGGGTGGGGGTTTGTGGGGTGCTTGGGTGTTGGGTTTTGAGTTAGGATGATTCTAAGGGCCTGGCACTGACAGGGGGGCCTTTGAGGGCTATTAATATTATTTTAATAATATTACCTGTAATCTTTCATGGGGCCCAAGATTTCTAGCGGCGCCCCTGGGTGTGGCACATGATGCATAAAACCATCATGTCTGCAGACTACAGAAGCCAAAGTTATTCCAGTTTTGTTATTTCATATTTTTTAAATGAGATTAGACAGGAGGAAACTCCAAATAGACAGGAGAAACCAATCTAAAAAAAAGATACTTTGTTCATGGCTGGTTGTTCCTGCAAAACACTTGTCCTTAGCAGTATTTAACTTTAAACCATTCTGGTAAGAAAGTTAAATATATTTTCATGAGATTAATTAGCTGTAGTAAAATACCAGTACATTTTTTTTTAAATAATTAGGCAACCTGCATTTACAACTACATTCTAAATCTATAAAACTATACATTAGTTTTACATTGTGCATGTTTTTGTGAGACCTTTAAACAGTACAGTTATTGTCATTACACCTGTTTCACATAGCAGCATTCGGTCAGTGATGAATGTATATATCTCTGTTCCAGTTTCCAGCATCATCATGTTTGTTGTTGTCCCTCTCCTTGTCTCTGACTCTGTCTCGCTCTCGGCCCCGGTAGTGGTATTGGCGTTCAAGGCTGTAGTGCTGTTCATGATCAGATGACTCATAGTGCTGTAAAGGCAGTGTCTGGTCATGAAGCGAGTGCAGCATCTGATCAGTAGAGGGGCGTGGCCGTCTCTGAGGACTATGCTGCCTGTTGCGCTGATTGTGCTTCAGCTTATAGTCTTGTGCATAGTCACTGTGAATGTTTGTGGTCTTGCGGTGATGATGATGGTGGTGATGGTGGTGGTGGTGGTTTTGGTCTTTATGAATTGTAGTCTGTGATGGATGTTCCTCAGTTTGGTCCAATCCTTCATTGTTCAGCAGCAGACGATGGCTCGGAGGCTCAGAGTTTTTACTGGCTACAATATTTATGTCCATGTTCTGCAAGTGAGCAGGATGGTGGTTGTGCTGTTCCACTCTCTGGTCTGTACTGGTGCGCCGATGATGGTGATGGTGGTGATGACGATGGTGGTGGTGGCTATGTTGGGGTCTCTTTGGCTCAGTCTTCAGCAGCCGCTCATCCTCAGCTGCCTCTTCCTCCTTGACTTCATCTTCTTTGTCTTTCTTCTGCTGTTCATTCTGGGGATGCTCCAGTTGGTTCTCCAGAGACCCCATCCTCTTAGTAGCCATCATCCTCTTGCTTTTCAATTCATCCTAATGCCAGAGATTAGAACAATGAAGGTAACTGAATAGTCCAAAATTGTACCCTTCAAAACATTTTATCTAGTGGTCTTTTTAGAGCTATTTAAGATAATTTTTTTTAAATCAAATCTAGCTTGGAACCAAAAATAAATAGCTATCTTTCCAAACAAGTTACTGACCTACTTAGCTCATACAGATTCCTTTTTTATTTCATAAGTTTTATTTAAGTGCAACTTTCCCAAACCAAGCAACACTCTTTCATTACATGGATGTAGAGAGCTTATTGACAAAAATTCTTTGATAGGTTGATTGATACCATTTCCAAATTGGACTATCCAAAAAGTGCTGCAAATTAGGATTCATAACATTCATAAGCAGTATCCCATTATGATTTAGACAGGTCAAGGTGTGATGCATATTTTAAAGTCTTCTTGTGAGTATCGGTTTAGATGGTGAAGGCATGTCATATTATCATGAAGGTAATGCTATAAATGACACTATAAGACACTTCTTATTAAAGAGAGTCCTGGTCTGGAAAGCTGACAGGTGGTGGCTATACAGTCATGGCCAAAAGTTTTGAGACTGACACAAATTTTAGTATTCACAATGTTTTATGATTCAGTGTTTTTAGATCTTTTTGTCAGATGTTTCTATGTGAAACTGAAGTACAATTATAAGCATTTCCTGGTATGCTGGATATCAGCTTCTGGGCCAAATCCTGACTGATGGCAATCCATTCTTGCCTAATCAGTGCTTGGAGTTTATCACAATTTCTGTGTTTTTGTTTGTCCACCTGCTTTTTGAGGATTGGCCATAGGTTCTCAATTGAATGGAGATCTGGGGAGTTTCCTGGCCATAGACCCACAAATATAAATGTTTTGTTCACCAACACACTTAGTTATCACTTTTGCCTTGTGACATGGTGCTCCATCATGCTGGAAAACGCATTGTTCATCACCAAATTGCTCCTGGATTGTTGGGAAAAGTTGCTCTTGGAGGATGTTTTGATACCATTCTTTATTCATGGCAGTGTTCTTAGGCTAAATTGTGAGTGAGCCCACTCCCTTGGATGAGAAGCTACCCCACACATGAATGGTCTCAGGATGCTTTACTGATGGCATGACATAAGACTCATGGTAGCATTCCCCTTTTGAAGCAATCAGTCTGCTCTTCTAATTCAATCAACAAGAAAGAGTGATATAAGCTGCCTTGTTCTCATTAAGACTTTCTCCTGAGTTAATGAGAAGATCACTGAAATGATGTTAGCAGGTCATTTTGTGGCAGGGCTGAAATGCAGTGGAAATAGGGGTTTTTGTGATTAAGTTCATTTTCATGGCAAGGAATGACTTTGCAATTAATTGCAATTCATCTGATCACTCCATAAAAATCTAGAGTTAATGCAATTTGTGTCAGTCTTAACTGCCACAACTGTAAGCATATTGTGTATTTAATATTGTATTCTTTGCTTTAATGTAATCTTTTGTTTGTTTTGTCAAGATTGTGCATACAAATTAAAAGTATATACTGGTTGGTTTAAAATGTGTTATTCTCCTTAATATTGTGAAAGAGGAATCTTTATGTAGCGCTATTCAATCTTAGTTAATCTACTGTTGTTTAACAGAACATCTGACTAAAGTCTACTGCCTAGAAAAGACACCAAATTTATACTTTTTCTTATAATCTGTCTAAATTCAGCATATGCCGTATCACTCACCAGAGTTTCTTCTACCTCATATCTGTCTTCTTTAAATAGTTTTAGTTGATGGAAAGAAAAAGAGTTATAAATGACAGCACACTTATCGGTAAAAGTTTTCTTCTCAACTACTGTACTTAGCTAAAAAAAAAAAAAGTACAGAAAATTGAATGGACTCTCTACAGCCATTTTGCATGCATGTTTACTTTAGCAGTGGTGGGGCTGCTGGGGAGTGTGCTTTCTGTGGGCTCCAGTGCAGGCTTGGCTGTCTCCATCTCTGGGGGGTGAGTGGCTCTCCAGTACGACTCCAGGTACTCAGCTATGTGCTCACAGGCATCTGACAGTCGGTTCTCATCTAAGATGACATCAAAGATCTCCTAAAGGATAAAGACAGAGAGAAGCATAGGTACCTTTACTGAAAAAAGAGGGAAACCCCATTGAAACATGTATAATATAATCCTAAGGGCAGTCACTAAAATGTGCCAGTAAACATTTACAAAGTATAGTTACAGTACCAGTCAAAAGTTTGCACAAAAATTTAATTCACTGGTTTTTCATTATTTAAAAATTTTCTACATTGTAGATTAATACTAAAGTCATCCAAACTATGAAGAAATACATATGGAATTATTTAGTAAACAAACAAGTGTTAAACAAACCAGAATGTTTTATATATTAGATTCTTCAAAGTAGGCACCTCTTGCTTAGATGACAGCTTTGAACATCTTAGCATTTTCTCAATCAGCTTTATGAGGTAGTCACCTGGAACGGCTTTCAGTTAACAGCTATGCCTTGTCAAGAATTAATTTCTTGAATTTCTTGCCCTCTTAATGTGTTTGAGATCACAAGTTGTGTTGTGAAGAGGAAGAGTTGGTATACAGTGAATAACCCTATTTTAGTAAAGAACTACTCAACTAAGTTAAGAAAAATGACAGTCCATCATTACTTTAAGAAATGAAGGTCAGTCAATCCAAAAAGTTTAAAGAGTTGGAGTGCAGAGTGAAGGCAAAGCAGCCAACAAGTGCTCAGTGTTATGCCTGGGCACGGCAGGGCCAGTCCCAGCGCGGGGGCAAGGGTCTAGGCCAGAATGTCCCCCAGATTGGGCCTGTCCATAAAAGCCAGCCTCTCACAGTAGGGTTCATCTCCATACGAACTATTTGTTTGGGTAGATTCTGGGGCGGCAAAGAACTTTATGGATGCTGCCCTCGCCGTGACTATGGGGTTGCAGCTCTGCCTTCTGTCGACCCCTCTGTCGACCCCTTCGAATAGGGGTACACGCTGAGAGACTGGCCTTTTATATTATTCACTCACTCTCTGTGCCACTCATCCTGGGGTACCCCTGGCTAGCACAGCACAACCTGGGGATTGACTGGGTCACCCGATCTATCTTTGCCTGGAGCACCAAGTGTCAAGCAGTGTGCCTCCTACTCCCTGCCGGGGCCCCCAAACAATCTGAGTGGAACGACCTACCACGATCTGGCCAAGGTATTTAGCCCGGCCAAGGCCCAGGTCTTACCCCCCCATCGACCGCTCGACTGTGGTAATGGCCTACTTCCGGGCACCACCCCTCCCCACGGCCACCTCTTAGTCCTCTTGGCTCCCGAGAAAAAGGCAATGGAAGAGAATATCTGGGAGGTGCTCGCCACGGGGTTCATCCACCCCTCTAGCTCCCCAGTGGGTGCAGGGTTCTTCTTTGTTGCCAAGAATCTCTGCGCCCCTGTAGTGATTACCAGGGGCTCAATGCCATCATGGTCAAGGACCGTTACCCCCTGCCCCTAATGCAGACAGCGTTTGAGGCACTGCAGAAGGACCGAATTTTCACCAAATTGGACCTCCGCAGTGCCTAGAACCTTATTAGGATCTGGCAGGGGGATTAGTGGAAGACAGTTTTCATTATGCCCACGGGGCACTATGAGTACCGTGTTATGCCCTTTGGCCTAGCCAACGCCCCCATGGTATTTCAGCAGTATATTAACGAGGTGCTCCATGAGGCGTTGGACCACTATGCCTATGTGTACCTGATGACATTCTGATTTACAGCAGCTCGCTCAATGAGCACATTGTCCAGGTATGCCGGGTCCTCTAGCTTCAGCATGAACACCACTTGTATGTGAAGCTGGGCTGGAGAAATCCGTCTTCCACAAGCCCTTGGTAGCCTTCTTGGGGTTCAATAACTCCCACGGGGAGTTACAGATGGAGCACGTCAAGAATGCGACCACTGAGGGGTGGCCAGTTCCATCGTCCCTCAAGCAGGTCCAACGGTTCCTGGGGTTTGTGAATTTCTTTCAACGCTTCATTAGGGGGTTTAGTACCCTAGGATCCCCCCTTATGGGCCTAACCTGCAAAACCCCGGGACCATTCTGCTGGCCACAGTTGGCCCAGCAGGCCTTCAGTGACATCAAGGAGTGGTTATTGTCACCACCAGTACTCCAACTCCCCGACCCAGACCTCCCCTTTGTGGTGGAGGTCAATGCCTCCGATGTGGGGGTATGTGCAGTTCTTTCCCAATGCTTGGGAGAGGACCAAAAGCTCCACCCCTACATCTACTACTCCCACAGGTTTAGTCCAGCGGAGGCCAATTACTCCATCAGGGACAAAGAGTTACTGGCAGTGAAGCTGGCGTTGGAAGAATGGCGTCACTGGCTCGAGGGGGCCAGACATCCATTCTTGGTCTGGATGGACCACTAGAACCTCTTTTACATACAGCAGCCCAAACGCTTGAACTCGCACCAAGCCAGATGGTCCCTGTTTTTTGAGAGGTTCAATTTCACAATCTCATTTCATCTGGGGTCCAAGAATGTGAAGCCAGATGCCCTTTCACGACAGTGGAACCCTCCTGAAAGCCCCCAGGAACCCGCACCAATCATCCCAGCAGAGAACATTATTGCCCCTCTCCACTGGGTTATCGATTGGCATGTGCAGGCCCCCCAGGCCAGAGAACCCGACCCAGGTGGTGGTCCCTCCGACCATCTATATGTACCGACCTGTATGCGACACTCGGTATTCGTATGGGCCCACTCGTCCACCCTAACTGCCCATCTGGGCGTTTCTCGCACACTGGACTTAGTCCGTCGCCGTTTCTGGTGGCCCGGACCCGAGAGGGAGGTTCGAGAGTTCATTGTGACCTGTGACATATGTGCCAGAAACAACGGGTCCAGGGCCAAGCCACAGGGTCTGCTCCAACCCCTGTCTGTCCCAGAGTGACCTTGGTCCAAATTGGCCAAAGGACTTTGTCACAGACCTGTCCCCCTCCAAGGGCATGACAGTGGTCCTAGTCATAGTTGACTGCTTTTCCAAAGCCTGCAGTTTTGTCCCCCTTCCCTGGCTCCCATCAGCCAGGCAGATGGCTGAAATTCTTTTAGAGCACATAGTTCGGAACCATGGGATGCCTTCCAACATCGTTTCAGATTGGGGCCCACAGTTCGACAGCAGGTTTTGCCTCATGGGGGCCACTGTCAGCCTCTCCTCCGGGTACCACCCGGAGTCCAACGGTCAGTCAGAGCGGGTCATTCAGGATTTCATCCACTCCCTCAGATGTCTGACAGTGGGCAACCCACGAATGTGGGCAGACAAGTTGCCCTGGGCCGAGTACGCCCATAACAATCTGAGCCACTTAGCCACAGGCATGTCGCCCTTTGAGTGCCAATTCGGGTTCTCCCCACCGCTCTTCCCGGAGCTGGAGCAGGAAGTTGGAGTCCCAGCCGCCCGGCACTTTGTCCAACGTGGCCGTCAGGTGTGGCACAGGGCTAGGGCCGCCCTAGTGGCTAATGCTACTGCCATGCGCCACACCGCCAATTGCAAATGCCGGGCAGCTCCACACTTTTGCCTTGGCCAGAGGGTGCTCCTCTCCACCCAAGAACTCACCCTTAGAGGGGAAAAGGGGAAATTGGCCCCTCAATACATGGGCCTGTTTAAGATCATCAGCAGGGTGAATCTAGTGACTTACCAGCTACAGTTACCGGTGGGCATGAAGATTCACCCGACATTCCACATATAGAGGTTGAAACCTTACCTGAACATAGGGGAGAAAGCCGCCTCTCCTGGAAATGGCAGAGAGAAGGCGGTGGAGAGAGTCACAACAAATCCTAACCTCTTTCCCTGAAAATTACCTCCCATCAAAGATGGTACCAATTACACCTTTCCCTGACCAACCTAGTGCAAGAGAGCACAGAAAGCTAAAGGTGTGACGGGGTGGCCCTGATCAAGCCTAGCCTTAAATAGAGGCTTGACCAGGTGCACCTCATCCCCCCTGATTGCCACCAGGCTACCTGGGAGTTGTAGTCCTATGGCACGGCTGAGGACTATTACTTGAGTGGCTCCTGGAGGCGACAGGCTATATGGGTCGGCTCCCTCTGGTGGCCACCGCTGGAGTTGGCCGACCCCTAACAGTAAGCCCTCCAGGAACGGCCTCTGACATTCCCATACCAGCTGCCTGATTGGCCTAGAATTCCCTGATGCGATCAGGGTCCAGATATTGGGTAGATCCCTGGACCCGACATGAGTCCAGGAGTCGGCGTACCATGTAGGACCGCCGTTAACTAGTCTCTACCGGGCGACAGAGGTAAGGTTTCAACCTCAATATGTGTAACGTCGGGTGAATCTAGTGACTTACCGGCTACAGTTACCAGTGGGCATGAAGATTCACCTGATGTTTCACGTATCAAGCGCACCGTAGCGTAGAGGGTTAGTACAGTGGTTCGCACTGCCCAAGGATCCGCATTCGAGACTCGAGCCAGCCACCTACACATATATTATTTAATTTTTATTTTGTTATATATATTTTATTTGGGAATTGCTTTTGTGGGTGTGAGTGTTTTAGAGGGCTTCTTTCACCTGGAGCCGGTGCACCGCGATTGGGTCCAACTCCCTTGCCTGATCATAACAAGGATAAGAGATTGTGGTGTATAATCCTGCTTTCTCTCCCCTTTCCTTGTTCTGGTACAACCTCATAAATTGGAACATCTGGATTCACCTGGCATACAACCTTATGGATACACTCCTCCCAGTAATTTCGAAGTTTTCCTCTCCCACCTCTAGTTGTCAGATTCCGCACAAGAACACGATCGCCTTCTTGTAACACAGAGCTCTTAGCTTTCTTGTCATAGTTTCTCTTACCTCTCTCAGTAGATTTCTTTGCATTCTCTCTTGTAATCACATAGGCTTCCTGCATGCCAGACTTCCATCTCCTCATGTATTCCTGATGGTGACTCGTTCCACTCTTGGGTTTTAGATGAAACAAGAGGTCAATTGGCAATCTGGGGGGTCGACCATACAAGAGATAAAATGGAGAAAAGCCAGTGACTTCACTGCAGGTGCAATTGTAGGCATAAAAAACTTTGTTCAATAAATCCTTCCAATTAGATTTTTCCCTTTCTGTCAGTGTCTTCAACATCTGGAGCAGACTCCTGTTAAAACGCTCTACCTGGCCATTCCCTTGTGGGTGGTAGGGAGTTGTTCTGGAGCTGACCACATCACACTGTTTCTTTAACTGTTGATTTCCAAACTCACCTCCCAGATCATGGTGTATTCGCATGGGAAACACAAACCTCAGCGCATAATCATTATAGATTTTGTCAGCTACAACTTTTGCAGATTTTGAGGTTGTGGCATAAGTCTGTGCGAAACATGTGAAATTGTCCACAATGACTAAGATGTATTCATAGCCACCCGAACATCTGTCTAAGTGGAGGAAGCCAATTGACACCAGGTCAAATGGCTGAGTAGTAACAATACTTGTGAGTAGGGTTCTGGTTTCTCTTCTGGGTTTCCTTTGCTTCAAGCATATACATGAACCAGTGGACATAGTGCTCAAGATCTTGTTGCAGACTGGGCCAGTAAAACATTCCTTGCACTTGAGCACTGGGCAAATGTAAGCATCATCTCTTTGAGCTTGATGTATCTTTTCTGGTGATATGGGCTCTGGTGATGTTCCATTCATCTCTGCACACTGAGCAGATATAGCCATGGATCATACCGCATTGGAATCTGGAGCCTCCATGGATGCAATTGTTGCTTGCACTGCATGAGGTGAGGACTCTGCTGTACACTCCCTCATCATAGTCTCAACATCTACCTTCATCTGAGATAAGGTGTCTGCATCAATGTTTTCTCGACCTGGGCTGTACTTGATGACCAGGCAAAAATCTGCCAAGTCAGCCACCCAACGGTGTCCCGTTGCATTAAGTTTAGCTGTCGACAACACGTAAGTGACAGGATTATTGTCAGTGTACACTGTGCAGGATTAGCTAATCAAGTATTCACGGAACTTCTCACACATAGCACATTTATGATTGAGGAACTCCAGCTTCCCTGAATGGAGGTGGTAGTTCTTTTCAGGTTTGGTGAGTGTCCGAGAAGCATAAGCAATCACATGGGGCTTCCTTCCCTGTTCCTGGTACAAAATGATACCTAGGCCCTGATTTGAAGCATCTGTGTGGAGAATAAGAGACTTACTGAAGTCCAGGAAGGCCAGCACAGGAGGCTGAGTTAAACAATCAGTTAGCCTTTCCAGTATCTCTTGATGTTCATCTGTCCATGTGATGGGCCGGTGAGATTGTGCTCCCCTGTTTCCCCTTGTTCCGCTTTGTCTGCCTACCATGCTATTCTTCCCTTGTAGTTTTCAGGGTGGCTTTCATTAGATCATACAGGGGTCCAGCGAAGCGAGAGAAGTCCCTGATATACTGCCGGTAATAACTTAGCAAGCCCATGATTGCCCTCAGTTCCCCCACCGTCTGGGGTGTCTTCTCTTTTAGAGCTCTCACTGCAATGGTGTCAGCTGGGACCATTCTGCTGCCCTCAGCAGACACAATACACAATAGATATCGGACCTCTCAATTGAAAACTTCACACTTGCTGGGCTTCAACTTAATACCATACTGCCTGAGCCGCTGCAAGACTGTCCTTACATCATTAACATGATTCAGGAAGGACTTGCTGAATACAATGGTGCTATCCAAGTATAGAATGCATATCTCATCCCTCAGGCCCTCCAGACACTTTTCCATACACTGCTGGAAGGCTGCTGGCATGTTCATTACCCAGAATGGGATCCGTATCCATTCGTATAGGCCACAGGGGGTAACAAAAGCAGTCACTGGCTTGCTCTGTCAGCAATGGTCTTTCTGATTAATTCCCGGTAGTCGATGCACAGTGTTCCGTCTTTTTTCTAATGCATACCAATGGAGATGTGTAAGGTGAGTTGGATTTTGTCACCCAACCCTGTGCAATGAAATCAGGCAAGTAGTTTTTCATCTAGTTGTATAGTGACTTTGGCACACTCAAGTAAGCTTTTGCTACAGGCTCAGTGTCTTTTAATGAGATGTTGAGTTGTAACTTGTTAATGTCATCCAATGTCATCATCAGATTCTGAAAATGAGCTGGACTCCTCTCTAAGCATTTTACATACTACTCTCTCTAGCCCATCAAGATGACTCATGTCAACTGAAGATCTCACTTAATGTTGTCATTGTGAAGGCCAGTCAAGACAATGTGGAGAAACATGTTCTGTACTAAATCTGGATCATATTTTAAACCTGACTCAGACTCCTGTGAAGCAAACAGGATCTTCTGTCTCAAGTCTAGAGCATGGATGTGAAAGGACTGGGGGGTCTCTTTAATGCCTTGAACCTCTGAAGTAAGTTGCTTATACAACTCTGTTGCAGTCCTCTCTTGGTAGTGAGAGCAGAGAATTCTATGCAGGGTAGGCAAAGTTAAGTTAGCCTTTCCTTCCAGATAACTGCGTAGCTGCATGCCAGGTGCGATGGCTCTAATGACTACATCCACTATCTCAGCTTCAGGAAAACCCTTATTTAAACTATGTTCAATCTGACAAGCTAGGCTTGAAAAGGTTAGTCGGTCTTTCTGCCCCGGCTCACCAATTTGACCTGATATCCTGAACTCCATGTGCCAGTGGGGGAGTGCTTTCAACAGGAAATAACTGGCATTGTGAGTCGGCGTACTACCACTGGGGTTTCTTTGAAACTCTCTATTTTCCATCTGCACCTTAATCTGTTTTTGTATAGATGACAGCTGAACCTGCATCTCCTCAATCTGTTTTAGGAGCTTACTATGCTCTGGAGCCTGTTCCACATGTCCTCCATTTTGTAACTCACTGAATGGCAGTGCATCATGTTGATCTGTGGCTTCTACTGCTTGTACCTCAGTCCCTTGAATCTCTAGGATTTTATCTTTAAGACAGAGCTAACATGACATTCCCTTATCCTTAAGCTCTTCTAACTCTGCTCTATGAAGATGGTTGTTAATCATGGTGACAAAGAGCATTCTGTTTTTACCTGCCACATGTTCAAGATTTGGCCCTGCAATGGTCAGGAAGTCAAACAGTTCCACCAAATTTTCTCTGGACAATTGGCATAAATCACTTAATACCTCTATGGCAGCGCGTGCGTGATCTGATGGGATCTGGCAATGGGAGATGGAGCCGGGAGCATCCAAAAAGGCAAATCACCCGCACCTGCCAGTACTTCCCATCACTAATCACCTGTCGTTTCCTTCCCTGTGAGTGTGTGCATGTGGGTGTGTGCGTGTGTGTGTGTGTGTGTGTGTGTGTGTGTGTGTGTGTGTGTGTGTGTGTGTGTGTATGCAG
>JAOVVH010000052.1:22271508-22283568 GCA_028566435.1 Scorpiodoras heckelii
GTTGTATTTGGTGCTAATGTCTTGGCACCAAATACAACAGCACACCTTCTGAGGTCTTTAGAAGTCTTTTGGTGGCATAAGAGGAACCTACCCAGATCCTTTAAATCTTGTAAGTTACGAGCTGAGGCCTCCATGGAGCTGACTTGTTTGTCCAGCACATCCCACTGATGTTCAATCGGATTGAGATATGGGGAATTTTGAGGCCAATTTAACGCCTTGAACCCTTTGTCATGTTGCTCAAACTAGTCTTCATCATTTTTTTGTTTTGGCAAGCAGGGTGAATCATTCTGCTGAAAGAGCCCAATGCCAATAGGAAATACCACTGCCATTAAGGGGTGTACTTGGTCTGCAGCAATATGTAGGTAGGTATTACAGGTCAAAAGAAACATCCACATGAATGCCAGGACCCAAGGTTTCCCAGCAGAACATTTCCTAGAGTATCACACTGCTGCTGCCGGCTTGCCTTCTTCCCATAATGCATCCTGGTGCCAGGTAAGTGACGCACATACACCCAGCCGTCCACATGATTTAAAAGAGAACATGATTCAAGATACCAGGCCATCTTTGCTCCATGGTTCATTTCTGATGCTCCTGTACCCTTTGTTGGTGATTTGAGTGGTGTACAGAGGTCAGCATGGGCACTCTAACTGGTCTACAGCTATGCAGCCCCATAGGTAGCAAGCTGTTTTGCACTGTCTTCTGACAATTTTCTATCATAACTAGCTTCAACATTTTGTAAAGCTGTTGTACATGCCGATGCTGACCCATGTACAACAGCCAAAGCTCAAACTTTGAGAACTGCCTAACATATCCCACCCCTTGACAGGTGCCACTGTTATGAGATGTGTTATTCATTTCACCTGTCAGTGGTTTTAATGTTATGGCTGAGTTGTATATAGTACTACACCAATATCATCACCCCATCAAAAAGTAAGGACATTTGATAATTGGTCTGGACCGTCCCCAACCTTCATGCAAAGCAATAGCACAAATTGGGACGTGAACTTTCACAGACTAAATGCTGTGTTTTTTAGTCTCAATAACTCACACCCTTAACTAGTAACAGTATCTGACCATGATTTTGAATTTGAATCATGAATTTTTATCCTAAGTAGAAAACAGATCGAAGACTATATAGGCAAACATATGTGGACTCCTGACCATCATACCCTCTCCCAAAATGTTACGACAAAGTTGGAAGAACATAATTGTATATATCTTTTTTTTTTTTGCTGTACCAGGTAACATTTCCCTTCACTGGAATTAATAGGCCTAACATGTTCTAACATGACGATGTGCCTATGCCTAAAGCAAGATCCATGAAGACATGGTTTACCAAGGCTGGAGTGGAAGAACTCAAGTGGCCCGCTCAGAGCCCTGACCTCATTCCACTAAGCATATTTGGGATGAACTGGAATGCTGACTGCATTCCAGGCCTCCTCATCTGACATCAGTGTGTGCCCTCACTAATATACTTGTGACAAAATGGGCAAATGCCCACTGCCACTTTCCATAATGGGCATTTGGAGTGACAGTCATGCTCATAGAGGACAGTAACTGTTAAGTTGAATAAGACTTAACCACAACCAAGATCAGCTCTTATTCTTTTTCATTCATTCATTTTCACCCTCAACTGAAGGCAATATAAGTACCTTGAGTCATTCTCATCATCAACAGAGTAAAAAACTAATTAGAGTAATTGTATTTACAATGAGAGAACAGTGCCAGCATTAATTTAAGTAAATCAAACAGTAAACAATTTCTGTATATACCGATAGATGAAATTTAAGGAATAAACAACACAAATTGACTTAGTAAGGTGTTGCGCCAACACATGCAACAAGAACAGATTCAGTGTCCCTTGGCTTTGATCCTACAAGTCTCTTGGAGTCTAATGAAGGTATGAAACACCATTCTTCCAAAAGATATTTCCTCATATGTTTTTTGATGGTGGAGCTGGAGAGCACTGTCCAACCCATCGGTCCAAAATCTCCCATAGGTGTTCAACAGGGTTGAGATCTGGTGACTATGAAGGCCATCACATATAATTCACATCATTTTCATACTCATCAAACCATTTAGTGAACCTTCATGCCATATGAATAGAGGCAGAGTCATCCTAGAAGAAACTACTCCAATCAGGATAGAAATGTTTCATTATGGGATAAAAGTGATCAGTTGGATCAGTACAAGAGTTACATTGAGTTGCAGTGATGCTTCATTCTAAGGAGACAAGTGGAAGCAAACCATGGCAGCAAAATAAATATAGAGCCAAAGCATAACAGAACCACTGGTCTTTCTTTTAACTTGTCACCCATCTGTATCACTTTTTAAAACATGGTTCTGATCATTCAATAAAATAGTAAAGTATGAAGGGAAACTTACATTGGGACACTGGGCAAGTTTATCAGCAGCCACCATCTGAACATTAAGGTGTTTGGTTTGGGACTTTCCCCTGGTCTTTATCAACCTGGTGAGAACCTGATTGAGAACCAGAGCCAGATAAAAGAAAGGCAAAGAAAAGAAAATGAATAGAAAATGGGTGGAAGAAAAGGAAGATACATTGCCTCAAATTCTCTCTAAAGGTTTTGATTTAATGGATTGTGGTCTATTATAACTGGTAACTATTATTAATAATAATATTATAGTTTTGTGACTGATGTAACTGTAGTTCTTGCTGTATTTCATCCCTCAGAACCGCCAGTGGCAGTGAAAATATCATGAGTAGTAAGACCTGTGCCAAAGTCAGAAAGTGATGTATGACACCATATTTGCAGTTACAAATACACATATACACGTCAGACCACATGTACCCCATATGGAATTACCTGCTTAGCCACTTTTGAAGCAACAGGTAATTGGCTTGTGCTTTCACCACTGAGCTGCCAAACTCTCTTAATTCAACTAATCTGCAGAACTTGGGCTGGAATTGAGTTCCTTTCCATTCATCCAACCATTATCCACTCAAAGGATTTCATTTCTCCCACTGTCTAAACCACCAACACACCTGTGACTAAACACTGCTAAGATGTTTTACCTCACTGTACCATGCATTTTGCACTTTTGGGCCTGCTTAATTCCATGAACATGCATCAATGGGCTGGAGCTGGGTTACCCTCTCCCCCATGTCAAAATCTCCCTGTGCACTCTTCTGAGTATTCCACACCCCCCACCTTCCGGCTAATCAAAAGGAATGTAGTTACTAGCATGGGCGTGTGTATTTCTCTCACAATACTATGCACTGTTCACAGTTTAGTCTGAAACTCTGCTAATATAAAATCTGAAGCTAAATATCTGGCTCAGACCGAGCTTTGTCATTGTCTCAGCAAGAGGCTCAAGCTTTAGTGTGCTGAAGATGCAGGATTTTGGGAGTGGCACCCCATTGGTGAGACATGATGTTTCACTTGCCGGCTGGGGAGCAGTGCTGTGCCCCCAATGGTTACATTGCAAGACATTATAACACATCAACTGTCTGGAATTAAGGGCAGTATAACAGGTTTTGCTTACTGGTTCTGAGACATCATAAATGGCAGCCTCCTCAACAAGTAGATCAAATCAAATGGACAAATAGGACAAAATACAAGCTTTTTTTCAGGGACTGCTAGACAGCGGCAAAACCATTTCTCTCTCTAATTTGACAAGAACTCAGTATGGGATCTCCTCCTTCTACACCTCCTTATGACTATGCAAAATGGATCTGACATTGAAAACTGCCTATCTGCAGAAAGAGTGGGAGAACTGCATGCACTGGTGATTAACTCATCTTGCACACACTGTTAGCTAGATGACTGTGGGGTGACCTTGTTTTTGAATTTAGTATTTCTGCTCAAGGTCATATCATCCCATATTTATTTCATGAAACTAAGGCTGCAGAATATTCTGTGTTGTGTACATATCTTCAGTACTTATATGAAATTGCAGCCATCCAATCCTCAGACCAACATGGTGTTCTTATTCTTAGTGAGACTCTTATGCTGGATGGTGGACATCATCATCATGGCCTATAGATGGGCTGGATAACCCTTACCATGACATGCCACTCTACCTGGATATCACCATGCACTTTGTTCAGGTTCTGCAAGAGTAAGATCATCCATTTCAGTGGTATGAGTGTGGGAGTCATCTTCAAACACCTTTCCAGTTATACCTAAGACATGTCAGGTCATCATAACATTGTGAAATATATTATCCTGATCATTAACACTGCCCCTGAAGGTTACAAGCAGTGAAACAGAACACTTGTTAAAAATGTAAACATGGTTTTATAAACCTGGATAACTGCTCCTTTTAGTTCAGAACCAGCAGCAACCCGGTGGAGAATTTTCCAGGACAGGTTGGTTGTACAACAGCTAAATTAAACATACAGTGTGATACATTTCTTTGTGACTTTGTTTGAAGGTCTTGGTATCCAGGTGATTCCTGGCATTTATTTAGATATTACAGAGCCACAGTTACAAACCTACTGGAACTACAATTATTCTGTGACTGAGAGTGTAAACCTTGGGAGAGGAGATCTTGACATAAACAAGAATTGGGGCCAGGGAGGTCTTGCTGAGTTGGAGCGGGTGGTTTACAGTGTCTGCATCCAGAACCACCAGTTGCAGGCTACGTGCAAGCTCAAAGATCCTCTCAATCTCTCCTTGGATCTGAGCTACAGGTACACATAAAGATGCTTCATATTAAACCAGCATACCCTAATTAAAGAGTGTTTATGCAACATCGCCCCTCCCCTTTTAGTCAGACCATAAAAATAAGCACAATGAGTTCCTTTGAAACACCAAAGCTTTAAGTTTATCTTATATGTCACATACTCTACTCAAAGAAGATTAAAATTAGCCATTTACCCATTGCCAGACTGTTGATTCTATTTATATTTATTTTAGCATAATTACTCATAAAGACAAGTCATATTTTGATTACTATGTAACATAAATACAAACAGGCATGTCATACTACTATGTAATTTTCATGCAGGAAAAAATAATAATAATGTACATAATACAAGGTACTTTGTGAAATAAAATGATTCTGCATTTTATATTTTGCAGAAGGATACCATATTATATCTAGAAACCCCTCTAACTGTGAAAATACTAGTTTCTCCAGAATACTGAAAAGTCTTGATATTTATTTTTCAGTAAATCCATCTGAAATATTGTTTTATTCATTTTTATTGTAGAAAAATGTAAGCCACAGTCCATATCATATCATATTCAACTGAATCCAGTTCAACAAGCTACATACATATATATGTTTAAGGGTTCTCTAGCATTTTTGATTAGGACTAGTGATCATGCTAAAACCAAACGGAAACAGGTTTAGGAGCAATACATACCAGCGGCATCTGAGGCAATACGTGGAACAGAGTGGGGAGAAGCAATTTAGTTTCCCCTGTATACTTGTATGTTGGTACTTCACAACTGTCCACACCAGAAATATAAATATTTTCTTTCTACTGTCTAGTAAACAAAGGACTGAATGTAATCCCAAAGCACATACTGCAAACCTCTGTAGATGTGTGTAAAAAGGAGATAAGTATGTTGTTACTTTACTAAGAAAATGACATAAATTACTGCAAAATAATAAATTAAATGACTGTGGTTCTAATAACTGGTTTATTTTATATACTGGGTATAGTTTGGTATCTTACCAAGGCTAGAGCGTGTGTTGGAGCGATCCATTATAGCATGTTTGCTGGGGTTGTTTAGGATTGACCGCTTAGCAAGAGCAATGTCTGCCATCACACGAGTGATGGTTATTCTATCAAAGAACAAATAAGATTTTCCACCATACATATTTAATACCCTACAAGACATTTTTAAATAAGCAGATGATGAGAGAATAACTACAAACTGATAAAACACAAAATAATTGCAGTCATAATTCTATGGACATGAAGGAACGACATACCTGCCTTCAAATCTGTGTTTTAAAAAATCAAAAAGGGCCTTCTGCATCATGTCTGTAACCTGCAAAAGACACAGCAGATTTTTTGTTTTTGTTAATCACTTCATAATCTGTTCATGCTCAATCCTGAGAAAGTAGATTGTAAAATGCAGGTTGTACAGCAGAGGGAGCAGTAACCCCTGTTTATAAAACAACACTTGCAAAATTTACTTGATCAAGAACAAAGTACATTTTATTTTTCCAAACTTCATATATTAATTCATCCACAGCAGCAGTGAGTGATTTTCTGGTGATGAGAACTCCAAACAGAAGCAGAGACGGATTCACGATCACTGATATCTTATGGTGCCTCGGGTGTAGCATATGTAGCTCGACTTATGCTTGCTTGGGGTTGAAGATACAGGAATTTCAGATGGCGTGTCCGAAATGATTGACTAGATTTAAAGGGCTTTAAAAGTGCAGAATGCATGGATATGATTTTGAAATGGTAATTAACTTTTTCTAGACATCTCATAAGAACCTGAATGCTTTAAAACAAAGAAATGTTCAGCCATGAGTAGAAGAGATTCAGTCACCTCGTAACCCTTGAGAGAAGGCCCCATCAGGACGACAGGACGCATGGAAGGCACAACATCATACGCTGCCAGTTGTTCCCCCTATCAAAGTCATTTAACAAGTATGTTTTAGATGTTACGAGTGCATTAGGCTATAAGTGCAGTTATATAGGATGAGAGTTTATTCACTGACAGACAGAGTGAGGCGCATCAATAACAAGACAACAGCTTAAAGAAATGGCAATTAGCTTTGTTAAGTCTCAAAAATATGGTATTTACGCTGCATGTGTGGAACTGGAGCTGCATACTTACTGATTTCTTCTTCACTTGCTGAACTGTAGAGAAAGATTTAGTGCGATCATGAAAAACTAATAATATAAGCATTTACTCTCTTCTCAAATGTATAACGTGTACAGTTTAATGGAATTAGTCTTGTTAAACATTCATTAGAAAGCTAATAAATAAAGGAGACTAACAGACTGCAATCATTCAGCAAGTTAACCTCGCCCACTGATTCAACCGAGCTCACCTGTTGGAGGAGGAGTGACTTTCTTTGAGTTCATGTCATCCTTGGCAGAGGTTGCTGCTTTGCTGAAATGACAAGCAGGTAAAATGATCATTTACAGAAACCTTCGGTATGTCTAAAATTGTTACAGTGCTATGCAACAGGTTTTCAGGAGCTGACAACATAAAAGATGCTTGACATATGTGGATAGGTTGCTTTGTAAGGAAGGGGTGATATACTTGGCTAGAGCTTTGGCAGCCTTCCTGGCTTGCACCTCTCTCCGAATGAGAATAGTCTCCAGATTGACAGGACTTGGGATGAAACCCACTTCTCCTCCTTCTTTCACCAGACGCCCAATCCACCAGTCATTATTGAATTTCTGTAAATCAGTAAGACAGACACGAAGCGTAATCACAACATAATCATTTTTATATTGCTAAAATGTCTTGTGCTCCCTCACCTCTTTGACATGCAGGAAGTCTTTAGCCTCAAAGGCAACTCCATGTCCTGGGATAGGAATGTTGTCATCATCGGCAGGGGTGTAGGTATAGTTTGTGCGTACAGCAAACGCAACAGGTTTAGACTGCCAATGAGAACCAGGCAAGACAGTTGAAATGGAATACACTAGGGAACATATATATATAGTCTGATTGTTTTAGGTGAACAGAATTGAAAAAAAAAAAGTTAATGAAAATAATTGGAAAAGTTCTTAATTAAGTGACTAAGAAATTTAAATACCTGTTATGAATTGTGAGAACTGGCAGGGGCAGGTAGTATAAACAGGTTTAAGGGCTAATTCTCCCCAGTGTTTCAACAATAAAAATACATCAGTATAAAGCTTCATTTTTGGCATCCCCATCCCACACATCTAATCCATATCATTATCTGTGATTGAGAAGGTGCATGTGGAATACAGCTGTAGCTGTCATGAATGCAAACAAGGTGGACTATCTTTTTTATCATCAGTAAGACCTTGTGATATAATGCATTGCTCAACCCTAACAGTTTCACCGTCAACTACTGATAGATATTAATACAAACCCCATTTCCGGAAAAGTTGGGTCTCTTTCTAAAAATACAATAAAAACTGAAATCTGTAATAAAAAAAATTTAGAAATTGATGCCTGCAACACACTCAAAAAAAATTGGGACAGACTGATGTTTACCACTGGGTCACATCAATTTTTTTTTAATGATACTTGTTTACCATTTGGAAATTGAAGATACTAATTGCTGTTGGTCTTATACTGGTCACTGTTGTCTGATTCTCCTCTTCATGATGCACCATACATTTTCAATAGGAGACAGATCTGGACTACAGGCAGGCCTGTCAAGCCATGCTGTAATAATGGTCCTTTTCATTTTTGGGACATAGAATCTGACATCCATTTTTTCCCAAAACAAGCTTAAACATGACCAGTGAACACATTTCAAATGTCTTTCGGTCTATCTCAGATGACTTGGGCCAGAGAACTCATTTCCATTTCTGCACAAAATTAATATATGGCTTTTTCTTGATGTAGCGGTGGACTGTGTTAAGTGAGAATGATTTTCCAAAGTACTGCAAAGCTCATGTGGCTATGTCCATCATGGTAAAATGATAGTTTCTCAAACAATATTGTCTGAGGGCTCGATGCTCACACATATTCAACAGTGTTTTCCACCCTTGGCCTTTATGCACTGAGATATTCCCCTGACTCCCTGAATCTTTTCATGACATTATTAGTGCTGTCAAATTAGAGTGTTAACAAAGACGTTAACGTGTTAAAGAATTAATTGTGATTTAAAAAAATAACGCCACAAAAAAATTTACGCAGATTAAAAATTTGTTAAATTACGCAAATCAGCGATGCCGTCAGTGAACACGTAATTGACTGTTATGTTACTCGTTTTAGGCTGCATTCCAATCGCAACTGTCCCTAATCTGTATCCCTGCTCCCTACACACTACACAGGGTACAGAAACCCAAGGGCTCTTCATAGGGAACTCGGTCACTAAAGCGGCTCTATTTGAAACGCTCTGCAACGTCATCAACAGTGGACAGCCTCCAGATGTATTTAGCATGATAAACAATACTGTTCAGACTCATTTTGTATAATGCAGGCACTTTTGAAATAAATGTGATGAAACATCTATGAACTGTGGGTGATGTATTTTAACTTTTTAATATATGTTTTGGTTGTGGTTGGAACATAAACATACTCTTCAGTTGCTTCGGTTAACTCTCCACGTAACTCTAATTGGTGAATCGATGGCTTTAATTAAACTCCATCTCTAATCAGTATATCAGACAAAAGACAAAAACTATTTTTTATTAAAAAAAAATGAAAAGACGTCAATTATCTTTAATATTTCACTTTTATCAAATAAAGTGAAGTGAATAATGAGGCAACATTCAGCAGTCGTTTCTCTTAAAATAGACCAGTGATAAACGGCATCAACATTTTCAATGGTCCTACGATGCCGACCTGCATGTACAACACAAATCAAAACGTGAGTTAAAACCATAATTAATGCGGTTAAAAAATTAATCACATGATTAACACTATTTAAAAAATTAATCGCATGACAATAATAAATATTATGAATTATAAATGGTGAAAGACCTAATTTCTTTGCAATCTTGCACTGAGAAACATTGTCTTTTAACTGACCAACAACTCTCTCATGAAGATTGGCTCAAAATGGTGAACCACTACCCATCCTTTTATACTCAATCCTATATATAGCTTATTTACATTGGAATGAAATGTCTTCCTGGGTCCATGGTGTATAATACACATACAAGAGTGTTAAATGAGTGTATGACACAGGTAAACACACAGGACACTGCACACTATACAGTGTATATACTATACTATGACTATACAGATCCTTCTGGGAGTTGAGCAATGAAAAGCTTCAGCTATAGTGACAGAGAACTGCAGCACACCAGTTGATTCTTGATCTGCTCTTTTGCTAATTCCTTGACAGGTTGGAGTTCAAGGAGCTAACAGGGTTAAATCATTATACTTGATCCAACTGCATCCCTGCTGAACATGAGAACCCACCCCAATACCTTTCAGAATCATGTCTATTTGTCCAGCTCATTTCAATTAAATTTATTTCAATTCAATTTTATTTCTAAAGCACTTTTAACAATGGGCATTGTCCCAAAACAGTTTTATAATGACATAAAATCCAGACATAATTTTTAACTTACATAAATTTTATCTCTAAATTCTTATGGTGTTGCCCGCTCCACTCTCACACTTTCCAGCTGGGGGTTGCAGTCTCTTACTTTTAAGTGATTAAAGATATTCTGGCTCATTGTTATGATATAACTGGATATTTACATCAAGGTAAGACACTGAACCATCTTACGGCCCACTTCTTTTGGCAAGGCATTCATAGTGATGCACAGTGCAAAGGTGTAATTTCTATAAATTAACCCACAGCCACACCAAAAAAGCTGCATGACCCTAATTAAGGCACCCTCTATAAGAATTTAACATTATTTCTAGCAGTGCCTCTACTCAATATCTGTAGTGGGAAAGACAAAAGCCCAAAAGAGATTCTAGCAGATCAAGACAACACTTTCATCTAGTGTCTCACACACAAACACGCACACACACACACACACACACACACACACACACACACACACACACACACACACACACTATGAATGCTGTTCTAATTATTGGGCAATTTACATTAGTGTTTAACATCCCCAGAAGCATAGACTGATTGAGTGATTTAATTAGCCCATCAAAAATATAATTTGTGCTCACAATGAGGCAAGGAACTGGGTTAATTGGCTAGAACCTGTTGCTTGCAGTATAAGAAAGTAACAGGACCTACTCATTACATTTGGAGTAAATACAGATAATGCAGTCATGCCTGTGGCATAAATATAAATAGCATAACCCACAGATGTCAATCAAGTGACTAAATACTTCAAATCACAGTTTCACTTCATGATCGATAATGTTTCCCAATTTAAAAGAAGAGGAACTAGTGGAAATCAGCTAGCACCTTGGTATAATCTTCACATTAAAACAGACTCCAAAGGTTAAACATAAAAGTATCAGTATATCAGTGGTTAGATGAATCCTGAAAGGAGCAGGGTGAACAAGAATATTAGAATTACATATTATCAGTAATAGTCTTTTCTACAGAGAGTCCTTTGATGGCTATCATTTGGAGTAAATGCTAGAGTAAAAGCTATCAGAGTAAAAGTTAATACAGGTAAACCTGTCACAAATTCCCCCTCAGTGCATGGTATGTTTCCCTGCATGGTTGCTGCTGCATGTGTCTTTACATGCACTTTTGTTTTAGTCACGTGTCTTGTGTGTTGTCCATGTAGTGTATTGTTTCCTACTGCTGTGTTTTCTGGTTTTCCAGATTGTGCATGCCCTTTTGTTTCCATCACAGATCTGTCTCAAATGAGAGCCATCCTATTTTTTTCACCAATGCTATGAACTTTGATGCTGACATTTCAAGTACCATTTATAAATAATACACATAGTTTTAAAAAAAAAAAGTTTACAAAAACTTGCAACCTGCCCCTGACTGCTCATTATAAAGAACTGCATTTTATTTATTGTTATTCTTGCTGTGAATGAGAACTGGCCACAGGACAATGCATCATTAAAATCAGTACATATATCTGTTGTAGCCTGGATTGTAAGTAAGGAAGTGTACCTTGGCCTTCTCCAGCTGGACCTGAGCATTCTTCTCCTTCTCCTCAGTGGCCCCTGAGTCCTGACGTTCCACCGAACCCTGACAGAGAAAAGGAAAACAGATGAACCCAAGGGTACTCGGAAAGCGCCAACCTCCAGCAAGGTGAAACATTCACTCTTTTATGATATTAAAATCTATGGCCACAGCTACTATATACAGTACAGTGCAATGATCTTAGGCACCCTATTTTTTTAGGTACTTTTGTTGTTGATGCTTTTTTTGAGTTCTGCATTATTGAGTCAGTACAAAAAGATTTTATATTTTCAAATGTTACTTTTCCAATAAATAATTAAATGTTACACAAAAATGTTTGTATGTCAGTAACGAAAGCAACACATTACATAACAGACCACTTTTCAGGCAAAAAAA
>JAOVVH010000052.1:22286072-22297172 GCA_028566435.1 Scorpiodoras heckelii
CACACACACACACACACACACACACACACACACACACACACACACACACACACACACACACACACACATTTACATTCACATTTTTGCGAGGTGGAAGTAAACCCAAAAGAAATCCACACAGATACTGAGAGAAAATGCAGAGAACTTCTACATGGAAAGTAACCAAGGCCCAGGATCAAATTGGGGACTCTGCAGCTGTTAGCTAACAAACTAGTACTTGCATTAAAATTTGCTCACCTGGTTATAATTGTTTGCCTCTTACCAGTCTGTGTTTGTTGTCAAGTAGTGATTTAGTTATAATTATAGAAAGAATAACTAAATATGATTCATTTTCTGTAAATGAATTCAATATTAGCATGAAACTAAAGAGGATATGATGATGGTATAGGAGGAACACAAAAAGGGCTGTTTCCCATTAGCTCAGTCATGCAAAGGAGCCTTTTTTTTACTCTTGTTTTCCATAGGCATCTGTTCGCCCAGCATCACGCCTCCTGCTACTCAATGTCTTGCCAAGCACAGTACAAAACAGTGCTGAATTATTAAACAACACTATAAGCTGCTCAGCCCTGCTAAAAGGCTGTGCTTTATTCTATCCCATCCAGTGGACCAAGGCATGGAAATTTCATGATAGCATGGGAAACAGGAAGTCATGCAAAAAAGCTTTTGATTCTGTGGAATAGTACCGCAAATATTGTGTCATATTAGATAAAATTAAAAAGGCATCTATATTTAGACATTTTATTGCTTTCATTCCCACCAGTTTTAAATTTCAGTAACACTGATTTTTTTTTCCTGCACATGCATGTTGATAAATACCAATCATCCATAAATTACTAAAGCACATTAATGGCACAGCTGATTTGCATTTCGTGATGTCCAGAAAACTTTATAAAAATGATGACTAAGTGGTGATGAGTACCTCCTAAAAGCAGAGTACATTAATTATTTCAGTAATGCAGCTCAGATGCCACTACCTTTACTCTTCCTCTTGTTATATTGTTATATTTCTTTTGTCCTAACTTTTGGTTATTTTTCTTCATTTATGATTTTCATTTAGACTGCTTTCCTCCATATGTGAATTTACTCAAATGCAGGAACTTTAATAGGATACAAATATTTTCCCAGACTAACTGCATTTTCATGAACATCACATTTCTTGTGTAAATAATTCCTGCATATAATTTACAAATAAATTTGTTCAGATCAAGTTTGATAAATGAGGCCCACTGTTGGTAAAGTCTATTTGTTGATATTTCTTCTTGAAAGTCAAAATAATTTCCCATTATTTTCATAAGTATAATGTCTACTTGACAGGTTTTGTACTTAGATGTTCTGCTCAGGATTGACCTTATACATCACACATGAATAATTCTGCTTGCCTCCTGGAGCTCACTACATCCTAATGTAAAACACTTTAGTAAGCTAATTTAGACTAATTTCCTGCCTGTCACTAACTGAGTGCTGGCAGTTTGCCTGCATATTCATTTACTCTCTGATTGTGCCAGTGTCAAATGATTAAAATCACTGTTCAGTTACACATTACAGTACTGCTACTAATCAAGAGTAACTTCTAATTTACTCATGATTACCTTATCTATATTGGACTTATCTATAATGGACTGTAGTAATGCCTTGCTGTTTGGATGTTCCAGTAGTTGCATAAACAAGTGCCAATAAAAAAGGCTCCTTACTACAACTAGAAGGTTTGATCATCTTATCCACACTGTGCTGGCCTCCAGTGAAATTTTGCATTGATTATTTGCATGAAATGTTACTAATCACCTATATAATGCTGAATGGTCTCATCCCATAAAACCTGAGTGACCTTTTGGGCTATTATGATCTGCCACACCTGCTGTGATCAAACATTGCAGCGTATTTATTAGTACAACAATGAGGACTATGGCAAAGGACAGATTTTTTTCCTACAAATCCCCCTCCCAGCTGTGGGACTGCCTTCCTATGAGTGTTTGGGACAATCTAGGCAAAGGTGTAGGCTGAAAATCTTTTTGCTTAGTCAAGCTCTTTTGTTAAATAGCTTTTCTCTTACATAAAGGTCTAAGAGTTGATGAGCATAGAAAGTTTTAGTTAACTGGGATATGTTGATGTTATGTTCGAGGGTGCCTGTTTTAACTTCTGGCTCTCCCTCTCTCCCTATCAGTAACTAGTCCTGCTAGAGTCCCTGTTCACACTCTCATCACAAGGTACAACCCTTTCTTTCTGCGAAGCTAAAATATACACTGAAGTACCAGAAAAACTGGTATACCAGTTAATTCTTGCTAGTATTAAGTAGGTATCTTTAGTAGGGATCTTGGAGGGAATGTTGCACAGTCCTCATGCTGGTTTGTTGAGGCCCCAGCATTAAATTCCTATGTTACTTGATGCAGTGTTACACACCTATTGCATGTTTTTACGGCCACACTGCTGTCATAAGTTTGAGGTTTTGCCGCAGTTCTTGTAGTCACAGTACACCCTTGAAATGAACATAAGTGAAAATTGCTAAATCATGATACCTTGCCATTGTCATGGTGGAAACAGCTCTAGAAGCTTCCACAGATGTCTATCGTTTTATATACACACTGGGAGACACAACCAGTGATGTGCATAGGTGGCTTTGCTATGTATTTTGCATAGGCTCCTGTTTTTCTGGTACTTCGGTGTACAAGCAAACCTGCTGCATCATGGCGAATACCAATCCTGACTCCCTCTACTTGCCAGGCAAAGCCGTGATGCGTTATTTCAGCTTGCAGTTTCTTCTCATGGGAATCACTTACTGCTGCTGAAGAGAATGACGCTACATGGCAGCCTTAAGATTGCATCACACCCAGTGTTCCCAGGATACCATCAAGATCCACTGCAACCCTGCCCAGGATAAAGTAGTTACTCCAGAAGTATGAATGACTCAATGAATGACTGAATAAGTGAATGAATGATTGAATTAATGAATGAACTTTAAATGACATGCAGGTGAGTGGTGTCACAGAAACACCAGACTGAGCTACAATGCTAGATAGGTCCTCTATCTCTGACTTACTGTTGTCAATCATAATTGCTTCTCTGTAAGCAGATTAAGATCACATAGGTCAGTCCAGGATTTAGAGAGACATTGAGAGAGACAAGTGCAAAATCCTCTTGGTCAGGCAGCCTTAAAAGCCTCCAACTATAGGCACATTTCAGAGCAAAAACAGAGAAATGTTTGCATTAAATCTGGGGAAGAATCATACTTCCATTCAAGTATAAATATACCTGTAGCTTTGTATAAAACTGCAGTGTGTATGTCATTAAAAACATTTATTTATTCATTCTTTCTTTTATTTTAACCAGTATTTTCAGTGCAAACAAATGTTCTGCTTGGAAGTGCAGCTTATTCTTATAGCTGTAAAGATTCAGGGCCAACCTGTATATAAAGACAAATCTACTAACTGGCATTGCACTGTAAAATAATTGACCACTTGTTTTAAAGAAACAGAAGCATTGTTTACTTCAGCCTACAATAATAATGTACATATTCGCAAAATAAGTGCAAAAACTGGTATATTTTTAGTAACCACCTTGAGTGACATAGGGTTGCAGAATATATTGTTTGTGAAGTTACAAATGATGTGATTGGAGGCATGTTTGCACAGCAGATAGCACTGCCCCCTGATATTTTCATTGTCCCTGGTTCAATCATCAGCTCACGTTCCTGTTCTTGTATAGTTCCTCTCCCTATATCCGTCTGGGTATCTTCCACCTCCCAAAAACATGATGGTATGTGGATTGGCTATACAAAAATGCCCCCTTGGTGTGAATGAGCGTGTGAATGTGTCTGTGCATGATGCCCTACGATGGACTGACATCCAGTGTATTCCTAGCTGTATTTCTTCCCAGTGGTCGTGAGTAGTAGTGGTACTCCAGATCCACCACAGGTCTAACAAAGACAACATGGTTACTGAAGATGAATGAATGAATGATATTGTGGAGAAATATGAAATGGTTATACGATATCAATATACAATACAATATACAGTATAGTCGCAATCTCACTAAATGGCAACTAAAAGCAATGACGAGGAGACACTGAGCCTCACATGGATAATGGCAGAATGCAACAGATGGCTCTCTCCTCAGTTGGCATTTTCAAATATAGCCTACCTCATCACTCATCACACACACACACATACACACACACACACACACACCAACAATACTCAAATGGGATGCATCTTACCTTTTTCTTGGGTGGCATACTGAACACACTTGTTTGTTGCTTGTCTGTCCACGACTAATGCACAAGTGAACTGTTTGCAGTCTCACCCAGGAAAGTGCACGAGATCCCTTATAATCCACTCCTTTCTAGAACAGATGACCAATTTCTTAAAAGTGCATGCTAAGCAAGACTCACTTCCTGTGTTTGGTGAACATTGCTTCCTCCTGCTGTATCACAAATGCCAAAAACAAAGAGGAAAAAACCTGAAAAGTGGAGCATCTGTCCTGCAATACCGAAGGCTTTAGTGCATCTCATATTCTGCCTGTGTGTGTGCATGTGTGTGTGTATATGTGTGTTTGGGGGTGGGGGGACTCAGCGGCTTTGAGGGCTTATTTCACGAGTGTGGTATCTGTTGCTTTCTCCGTGAATCCTTCTATGACCCAAACTCTAGCAATTGACTCAAAGCTGGATTCACCCAATGAAAGCAATAAACATAAGAAATAAACAGCTAGAAAAGAAAATCAAATACTGAAACAAATAAATCAAATTAGTCCCACATGATGTGTGAAAATTAAAATAAAGAGTACTGAAATAAACACTCATTACTAATGGGTAATGTAGGCCTAAGAGTGTTATGTATCCATCTGACTGTTCAGCAGCTCTTAAGTAAATTTTCACAAAGTTTACTTTTTTGTAAAGTGTTATGTTAATGGAGTTAAAATCAGTTTAAGGTAGCAATGTGGTCTATTATTAACAAAACTGTGAATTTCTCATAACTTTCAAGAAATCAAATATTCCAAAAACCCTAGGCCGTCATGTACTCATACTACTATTTGCTGTGATTGGAGCATGAATAATAAAATGTTAAGGGAATGGTATAGTGGTATTAGGATTATGTCACAGTACCAAGAGTTTCACATCCACAGCAAAACTTTGAAATGGCGACTGTTGCAAAAACTGTATCTGGTTATACTAAAATGGTTTGCTAAAATAATGATGTAGCTATGGGAAGCATGATTCAATTGCAAAATGTGTTATAACAACTGTATCAGTATTCCAACAGTTAATATTTCTTAAATGTGTAAAAACAATTCAAGAAACACTATACTGTATCAAACTTCAATCCTTACAGAGGAGCCCAGTTCTGTCCACAGCGACATCCAAACTGCCCAAAATGGCAAGCTGCCTGAAACCCAGACTCCTCAGGATCTACAGCTGGAGTGTACTGAAGATGTAACATTCACAAAATCACGATTCTCTCAGACATACATAGTATTCCAGTGGGATAAACTATAAACCTGTAAATAATAGGGGCGTAACAGTACAATTCAATCACAGTTCTATTTGATTCATAATCCTGGCTTCACAATTCGATTCAATTTGATTCTCAGAATATTTTGAAGAAAAGTTGAAAAGAGAAAAATTATGACTGGAAAGATACCTTTTAATTTAGAATCATAAATGTTGCAAAACCATGTATTTTATTTTCTGTATACGATTTCACTAAATATAGTCTCAGACCTTGATTGACTTAAACATATTGAGCTCCATAGCAGCACCTGAGACATGATTTTATTTCGGCTAAAATGCCATAGATCACAGGTGTCATTTGAAACCTGAATAGAGCTTTTTGTAGTTTATAATGTAATTGTGTAATTTTATAACCTATAATGCCTGTCAGTCATTGAGAGTCAATCCAGGCAATATTTTATTTCAAAAGTGGAGATAATTATCTGCATACTTAACATAATACTGATATCACACATGCACATCTTCACGGTTTTGCATCACAATGCATCATGTCATGATGCATCATTATACTCCTAGTAAATAAATGAACAAATTAGATGAAAAGAAATGAGATATAAGTTCTAAAAAAATTTTATTATTTTAATACAAATAGTTAAAAAAATGCAATTGTTATTATTAGTTATTATTATTGTTTTAGTTATTACATTATTATTGTTAATGTTATTAAGAAAAACAGTTGCAGTTGATGGTAAATTCACCACAGAAGCAAAAGCTAATTGTAAGAAGTATGAAATTACATTGAAAGGGACTTTGACTTATTAAATGTCTGCGTCTTTTTAAAATCTTTTCTCTTTAACAAAAGATCTGAATAGATCTTTTTGCTGGACAAAAGACAAAAAAATCTAAGTGCAGGCAGTATGTCAAGCTGTACAGAACCATTTCTATTGTAAGGGATATTGTAAAGAAATGGAGAAAATGGAGTGGATAATGGCTGTACACAAGAAATGTGTGTTTACCACTGTGACCTTGTTTCCCATGCAAAGGCTGAGACAAAGAAGAAAAATTTGTCTTCCTCTTCCAATACTTCAAAAATTGGTTTAGTTTAGGTCTTCTTTGTGTTAGCCTTTCAATTTTTAGTCCATATTGTTTTTAATTTTGTCCTTCCCCACCACAATCTATAATCATGAGTCTCTGCTGTTAATTATTAAATAGACTACCATGAGTCATTTAGTCAGTCACATACTCACAGTTCAGTTTAATGCCAGGCATGGCTTTATTACGTATGCCGTTAATCACATTTCCACTTTTGTGATTGTGCCCCTCAACCCCACCAACACACATACACATGTCTGTTTGTAAGCCTCTTAGTGCATGGTGCGCCAGTGTAAAGTGGTGCTCTGTAATACATAGTGGACACATCACCTTAAAAATACCAGCCAGAAAAATAGAAGTCCACTAGTTTCATTCAGCACTGTTCATACAGCCTGGAAATAAATATGCATTATGAAATATACAGAGCAACTCTAAGCCTTGGACCAGAATATTTTTATGATCTACTCTGTTGAACTAATATTACATAATATATTTAATTGTATAGCTAGAATCCTAGGAAAGCACTTAATTTCTCCCCATAATCCCTGCTTTAACCACACACTAATTCCCACCAGGTCACTTATTTTATGCCTGTTGAAAACTGAAATGACTTTTGTTGTATCTTTATTTGTTGTATAACATTTACATTTCTTCATTAGAACACAATTAAATATATAAAATTACAAATTGACAATCTTTATGAAAATGAGCAAAAGTTAATAAATGTAATATTAGGTATTTTAAATATAGAGTCCCTATATATAGGACATGTTTACCATCCTTGTTTCCGATTTAAGGATTTTTCTTCTTTTCTTTCTGAAATTATTTTGTCATATATTGAGAGAATTATCGATCCTTTTCCTTCTATTTGTAAGGGATAGAAAATGGAGACTGAAGAATGAAATGGCACTTTGTTTTTCTTCTTTGCTAATATGAAGTAACATGCAGGCAACAATACAGGCTAGTAACTTATAAAAGTAGCTCATCTACAGCTCATCTATTATTTTACATTTTAATTTTTATATTGTGCTTCAGGATTTGTTCATGTGCACAAGATCTAAATTACAGTTATGAAATCTTAATCTGTGCATAGAATATAAGCTATTTTACTATGCTTTAATAGACTTCCATATTTTAAATTTCTAAAATAATGCCAGTTTTTTTTTATATATATTTAATGATCTCTCCTTTAAAAAAAAATGGTACAGATAACACTTAAACAACATTTTAAGGATTAGTCAAATATATCCTTAAATAAATCTGTCCTATAGATAAGCAAGGTAACCTTTTTGTGTTTTTATGAAATAATTTCTGTGTATTTACAGCCTAAAACATAAATTTCAACATGACATATTGTGGTCACCTCAAACTGTTAGACAGTGGCACTGGACTTAATATTGCTCCTCATTTGAGCCGATATCACTCAAGTATATTGCCCTTCAATTCAGGGTCAGAATTATACTTGAGTGAGACGTCACTTTAATCAAATTCTGCTCTGCACAAGAAACCCATAACTTCTAGATGGTGCTTAAGTCTGCAATTACATCTGAGGTCTCAATACTGATGTGTGCAATTTTGGTATATAAACTCACTATGTCTGTGTAACTCAATGTCAGATATGGCCCTTAGATTTGAGAAACATTCTCTCTGTCTTCTTTATGTCATGATTACAAGATCACCAAGTCCATTGGCACACTGCTAGAGTACTATAAGGAAATTTCATAGTGTGCCATTCCCAACCAAAGCTGTACAAGAAGAGTGTGAGCAGGGATGGCACCATGCCAAATAATACAGCTTCACAAGTCTGCTGGAGCTTTTTCATTTATATAATATGGCATATTGGAGTGCCAAGAACAGGTCTTAATGTAAGCATGTCCTTCACCTGGTGCTCTGCGTAGCCTGTCACATTTGCACAGAGAGAGAGGCCAGGGGCTAGACAGCCAAACAAATACTTAATAGAATTCAACTTTCCTCAGTGCCAACAAAAAACTGAAGATGGAAAGGAAAGTTTTGTATGAGGGCCAATGAACTTAACAGTGCAATGAGCTCAGAAGTCTGCTTTCTTCACTTTGTCCTTGGTGAAGTCACTAATGTGTCTTCTTATTTGCTAAACAGGAGAGTTTTGTGTATAAGAGTAATTATGTATAGCTGTCAATTTTTTGCACCTTTTAACTTTTAACTTGGCCCTGCAAGACAATTGTCAATAAATTGATCAGTGCCTAACTAAGGTTCATTTATTAGAAAAAAAAAACACCCTGGCTAACTTATATTATGTGCTCTGCAAAAATTAAACCAAGAAACTGACTACAGAAAAAATTATGTAATATTTCGTAGTGCAAGGTTATTTTACATTACTTACTGTATATTAGTTGCTTATGTAAAGTTTTTTTTTAAAAAACATTTATAAATTTCAAGCTTGTAAGAGTATTATTCCATTGGCAGGTAATTTTGCTTCCTACTCATATAAACTAACAAACCAAAAATGTCTTCTAGTGCAATTCTTTGACAAATAAACTTTACACTTATGACATCATTAGTGACAGGTCACCTCAATCGTAACTCAATGAGCATTATTTTAAATGAGCAGTATTTTATCAAAACTGGAGCACACATTTGTTTTAGACAGCTCAGTCTAACTACACCAATCCTAGGTGACCCTTTAAAACACTATTCCATAGTAAATAAGTAACAATGCAGGGACTAAGCAGGAATGAATAAATAGTACTTCTTTAACTTTTAACTCATTATTATGAACTACCAAGAAATACTGTTTAGTTACTCAGTAAGTAATAAGATTCAAGTTTATTTGGCATGTGCACACAATGTCAGGGACAGATGTACTGTACTTTGAAATGTTTTTAATAAGTATAGTTCACTAATAACTATGCAGTAAATACTATGGTTTATATTTGTCTTGTTGAAAGATTACCATACTGTGGCAGTTTTACAATAACTGCCGATTAATTTGAGAACCTCTTGGTGCAGAACCACAAGTCCAGGGGTTGAATTAGACCTGATCCAGCTCCTCCTATGTGAACAGAGTCTAAGCAAAGTTCCAAGGGGTGGGGATAACTCATTGTATTGTTAGATGTGTTATTCTGTATTTTGGAGCATCTTGTGGGTCGAGGTTAGTGTTATCAGAATTGGATCAGGTCCAAATCCACACCCCGGACTTGATTATTCACCATGCACATCAACTTTAATTCCTAGTTAACCAGCCTTTGGAGATATTTACCTTTACAAATTTCATACTATTTTTACTGTTGAAGACTTTTGTGTAATGAACAACAACAATAGTCAGCAGTAAAGATAAGATAATGTGTTTAACAGAAAAACAGACAATGATCTTCAACAGCAAAAAATAAAACTATGAAATCTGTAAATATTACATTTCTAGTACTGAACTTTAATATTAACCTGTATAAATAAGAACTTGAAATTAATGTCAGTAAAGTCTCTAACTTTTGCCCAGTACTGTATCTTCTGCTTTTGGTTCTTTTGGAGTAAAGGTGAGTGGACGACAGCCTTTTCAACAACTAGGGGCACTATGAATACTTTGTGATGCTTTATGGACTGGCTAGTGTGTGCTCACTTCACCAAGGTGTGTAAATGTGTGTTTCACTGCACGGATGGGTTAAATGCGGAGGACAAATTCCTCTGTGTGCAAGCACAGTAGGTCAATACTTCACTTCACTTCACTTCACTTAAATGCCTCTGTATTCCAGGCACCAGAGACATTTTCTATGACTTGCAGGATTAATAGGTTATAGTGTACAGTAATAATGTCTTGATGCTATAAATGTGAACATATCCAGAATTTCTGCATGGTGTTGATATGATTTAGAAATTAGAGTGGCAGCAATATGTTCCCAATGGAACAAATAAAGTTGTTTTCCTGTACCACAGAGAAGAACTATGAGGTGGAAGGCTGTTGGCCATAAATTGAAATTGTGGGTGAGTCAAGACATTGGCTGCAGCCTTTCATAGTCTTGACCACCAACAGCAACAATAAGTACAGTACATTTGGGCTGTTAAGAGCCTTAATCCGCAACAATTCATGTGCCATTGTTTTTCTAAAATCAACTTTGCAGTAGTCACAGAATGTGGTCAACCTTTACAATGTACCAAGCATTTGTGGAAAAACTGGGTATAATGGTGAGCCTAAAACCAGGATATTACTTGCAATCAAATGACCAGGTAGAAAGAGTACCCAAGAGCTGGAGAGATTCTTATCAATCCATGGTCACAACTGACAAGCCCAGGGGCTTAATTTCTTCCATTAATTCATAAATTGATTCATTTTACCTTTATGGCATTTGGCAGACACCCTTATCCAGAGTGACTTACATTCATCTCATTTATACAACTGAGCAGTTGAGGGTTAAGGGCCTTGCTCAAGGGCCCAACAGTGGCAGCTTGGTGATGCTGAGATTTGAACTCATCACCTTCCAATGAATCGTCCAATGTCTTAACCACTGAGCTACACTGAACTACAGAGGTGGCAGAAGTACAGAAGTTTCTTACTTAAGTAAAAGTACTAGTAATATATAAAAGAATTACTTAAGTAA
>JAOVVH010000052.1:22304586-22316660 GCA_028566435.1 Scorpiodoras heckelii
CATTCTCAAGATGAATTGACGCTGTATTGGCCGCAAAAGGAGGCCCTACACCATACTAATAAATTATTGTGGTCTAATACCAGGTGTTTCAGTTTCATTGTCTAACCCCTGTATGTCATGGGATCCACATCATAGTGTAATGCAAAGAATCTTCATACTTTATTTTATTTAAACAAAAAAAAAATATTTGCTAGTTGCATAAGTATTTACTGCTTGGATCAATACTTGGCAGAAATGCCTTTGACAGCAATTACTACTTCAAGTCACAAGTAAACTGCAGTTTTCGCAATAGGACTGAAGTGTTGACTTTGACTGTACACCATTGTAACACATTTGGCAATTGTGGGCTAAATACTTATGTGATCACAAATCTGATCTTTTTTATTGTAAATCATTTTGCTGACTATATTGATAGGGATCCATTCCCCAATCCCTTTAACCCCTCCTCCACCCCATTCAATATTCCAACATATTTTATGCAGATCCCTGACATATACTACTTTGAATTCCACATTGCAGCATGACAAAATGTGGGAAAGTTCAATATTTACACAAGGCATGTTTAAATCAAATAAAATAATATGGGGTGGTAGCTAATGGCTTGCTGCCCCTCAGTTCTCTTAGTTCTCTTATTTCTATTTGTGTTCCAACTGTCTGTCTCGGCTTAGGCATAAGAGGAGTCCAAGAGAAAGTAAAAGTGCTCAGTCTGTAGGTACTGTGTTAGCTGAACAGGTTGTAAGAGGAATGAACCTTCAGGGTATAATGGCCATAAACATCAACTTCATGCGTGTTTGTGGGTCTGACTGAAAATCATGTTCATTACTACCACCAATATAATGCCTTATAGCACCTTTAGAACACTTTTACCACGTGCATTTTCAGTAAGAAATGAGCCAAACTTTCAATTAACAAATAAACCGGGGCAGCCATATTTGTTGGTGATCATAAGCATAGTGGAGTAACACAGAGCAGTAAACTACTGTTTAGAAGAGTCGGGTCATTTTTAGCTCATAGCTTTAGGCTTATAAGCAAATCACTATGAGAAAATTATTCAGTCTTACATTCATCTTCAGTAACCATTTTATTCTGATCAGGAACTCACTGAATTCTGAGCCTATTTGGAAATACTGAAGCAAATAATATAGAAGCTTTAATATACAGTCAGGCCCATTAATATTTAAACATTGACGGAGATGTTGTTATTTTAGCTACCTACCACAGTATACTGGAGTTGAAATTAAGTAATTTGAGGGTATTTATATACAAATGAGGTTAATGGGATAGTTATTGCAGCATTTTTATTTCATTAATATTATTTAACTACAAATCCCAATTCCAGAAAAGTTGGGATACTTTCTAAAAATGCAATAAAAACAGAAATCTGTAATTTGTTAATTCACTTGAACCTTTATTTAACAGACAAAATGATAAAGAAAAGATTTTTAGTGTTTTCAATGAAGAACTTAATTCTATTTGTTAAATATAAACAAATTGAGAAATCGATGCCTGCAGCACACTCGGAAAAAGTTGGGACAGAGGCATGTTTACCACTGTGTCACATCACCTTTTCTTTTAATTATACTTCTCAATCATTTGAGAATTGAAATTACTAATTGTTGCAATTTTGCAAGTGGAATTTTTGCCCATTCTTGCTGTGTACAAGACTTGAGCTGCTCAACAGTCCGTGGTCACTGTTGTCTAATTCTCCTCTTTATGATCCACCATACATTTTTAATAGGAGAAAGATCTGGACTGCAGGCAGACCATTCAAGCACACACACATGTCTATGTCTATGTCTATGTCTATGTCTATGCTGTTGTAACTTGTGCAGAAGGAGGCCTGTCAATGTCCTGCTAAAATAGACATGATGGAGTTCCTGGGAAAGGCATCGTCTTGACAGCAGCATATCTCTCTACAAAATACCAACAAAAGCCTTAGCACCTTCAGATACATTTATGCAGATCACCCATGCCGTGGGCACTGATGCACCCCCACGCCATCACAAATTGCATGTTTTGGCACTTTTCTTTGGTAATGGTCTAGATGGTCTTTTTCATCTTTGGCATGTAGAATCCAATGTCCTTTTTTCCCAAAAACAAGCTGAAATGTTGACTTGTCTGACAACAGAACACATTTCCACTGTCTTTTGGTCCATATCAGATGAATTTAGGCCCAGAGAACTCACCAGTGTTTCTGCACAAAATTATTATTGCTTCCTCTTTGCACAATACAGTTTCAGGTTGCATTTCCTGATGCAGCGGTGGACTGTGTTAAGTGACAACGATTTTCCAAAGTACTCCCGAGCCCATGTGACCATGTCCATCAGGGTAGCATGACAGTTTCTCAAACAATACCACCCAAGGGCTCGATAGTCACACACATTCAACAGCAGTTTCAGACCTTGGCCTTTATGCACTGAGATTTCCCCTGACTCCATGAAATGTTTCATGATGTTATGAACTGTAGATGGTGAAATCCTTTGCAATCTTGCACTGAGAAACACTGCCTTTGAACTGACTGACAATTCTTTCATGAAGTTTGACAGAAAGTGGTGAAACATGGCCCATGCTTGCTTGCAAAGACTAAGCTTTCAGTGGAAGCTCCTTTTATACTCAATCTTGATGACCTCACCTGTTACCAGTTAAACTGCTAATTGTGGAACCTTCCAGTGTTGCTTGTGTAACCTTTTCAGTTGTATTTTGCCTCTGTCCCAACTTTTTCACATTCTATTGTTTTTTTATATTTACAAAATACAAACACTGAAAATGTTTTCTTTGTACTTTTGTCAGTTAAATAAACATTCGAGTGATTTAACAATCTTTAACACTTTAAGTTTTTAGTTTTTATTGCATCTTTCGAAAGTGTCCCAACTTTTCTGGAAATGAGGTTTGTATTTAATTAACTCCAATATACTGTAATAGACAGCTAAAATAACAATAACATTGTCCATATTTATGGAACCAAATATATCTAAAATATTTGTACTGTTCTGATGATTGTGTTTAGCGTGAACATCCATGAAACACTCTGTTTTAAGATTAATATCAATCAACCAACAAATAGATTTTTCGATGAATACCACTTTAAAATAAATGATATTCTGCCATATGAATTTTGTCACTTACTTGTACTTACAAAAAAAAAAATCTGTGTGGACTTACTTTACTAGTTTGTCTTCATCTCTGAAGTTAGAGAAAAAAAGAGTGTGTTCGGTGCTACTAGTAGTTGTTAAAATCCACCCCATACATTTCTTTATCCAAAACAGTCCAGAGTAGCTTCCCTTCCAGAGGTCTCAGAACATGCTTCCTCTGTTGAACACCTTCAGCTTGGTCAGGAAGTGAAAGTAAACAAAAGTCAGACACGTGAGCAGATTCTTCATGATGTACAGTATTGGAGTCACATAACCAAAGACATTCACCAGGCAGATCCGTAAAACCAGGAAAGGCAGGTCCTGTGCTACCACTCCTAAAAAAGCTAGCAGTGGATTGTTAGGAGTTACAACCACACGCAGAATGGAGACAAAGCTCAGGATGTAGATAGGAAAGACCCAGTTTGAGGTGTAGACCTCCTGAACCCCAGCCACTCTGATCATCTCCACTGTGTCCAGCCAGAACACAAATGTCTTGAGGAAAAGCTCAGGGCGAGGGTCTCGAACCCAGATGAAGCGAAGACAGCTTGAGTCAGAGTGGGAGGAGTATAAGTAGGCCATACTGGAAGATCGTAAGATGCCATCCATGTCTGCCCAGTGTCCTGATGGTGATGTGCTCATGACTTCTGGCCTCAGTGCCAAGCCATTTCCACCTCTATTAGCATGCATTTGTGATGACACAGTGGACACCTGCTCCAGGTGAGTCAAAACAGGCCCAGGAACTTCAAAGTCCAGACTATCAGCTTCATGGGACAAAACCAGTTAAAACCTCATTTTAAAGTGAAACAATTTAATTGAAACCAATTAATGGTAATTTAATTAGTAAATTACTAGTCATATGCAGTATGTTTCAAGAGCATATGCTCCATGGGCATTTTAAGAGGAACACCTGTACACCTGCTTATTCATGCAATTGTCCAATCAGCCCATTGTGTAGCAGCAGCACAGTGCATAGGTCACTTAGGTCACTTAATCACAGGTCAGTTAATGTTCACATGAAATATCAGAATGTGGAATAAACATGATCTCAGTGCCAGTTTGAGTACTTAAGAAACTGATCTCCTGGAATTTTCATGCACAACAGAGAAATGCATAGAACAGAGGTCACTCAGGATGGAAGGTGGGATGAAAGAGGTCAGGGAAGCAAACTAAAGAGAATGAGAACCGAGGACAAAAAGAACAATAAACAATATCTGTGGGCATGCTGAAAATATAATGGATTGAAGATTTGTGAAGATATTTTGAAGGCTTTTTTCTCTCTTTAGGTGATTTTGCACGTCCAAGCAAGATATGTACTAATTGACTATACTGTATGTATGAACAAGGTGTTTACTGATTGACTGCAGTATGTACTGATCTTATATTTGATTTTATTGTTCGAACATTGTAAATACTTGAAAAATTTCAATAAAGATTTATTTACAAAGGAAATGCCAAACAAATCAAGTCAGATTCCTGTCAGCCAAGAACAGGAGTCTAACACTGCGATAGTGGGGACATATTCACAGAAACTGTTCATTAAAGATAAAAAAAAAACCTCCAGTTTTGTTGTGGCAGCACCCATGTAGATTTACTAAGATTACATTTTCCCTATTCTGATGTTTGATGTGAACATCACCTGAAGCTCTTGATATGTATCTGTATGACTTTCTGTATTGTGCTTTTACCACATGATTAGTTCATTGCAGAATAGCATGAATAAGGAAAAGTAGGTGTTAAATTGGACAGTGAGCGTATCTTTGTATTGCAATTAAAAATTCTTTTTAAGGATATATTGAATTACTTCAATTCTATCATACTGTACAACATTTATATGTATGTCTATAGTTAATAAAAACATGAAGATATATATTATAGATACAGTACTTAATATACACTGAAGTGCCAGAAAAACTGGTACGAAACAAGCCTAAACAAAATACATAGCGTTACGTTGGTTGCGTCTGCCAGTGTATATATAAAGCAATAGACATATACGGAAACTTCTAGAGATGTTTCTGCTGTGAGAATGGCAAGTTATCATGATTTTGCAATTTTAAGCACAGTTTAATAGTTAAATTTCCACGTACGGACATTTCAAGGGTGTAACTGTGACTACAAGAATTCTGAAAAAAACTCAAACTTATGACAGCAGTGTGGCCATAAAAAGACTCTGGGTGAACATGACAATCCTCAGCTGGCAAGAATCGTTTCATGTGATACGTGTGCAACACTGCCTCAAATAACATCAGAATTAAATGCTGGGGCCACAACAAACATCAGCATGAGGACTGTGCAACGTTCCCTCCAAGATCCCATGGGGGACCTACCAAGTATTAACTGCTATACTAGTTTTTCTGGTACTTCACTGTATTTCCGATCACTAACTTCACTAAGCCATACCTTGTCCGCTCAGGCGATGTGGACGAATTCTTTCTACAACGTCCACACAGATGAGGGCAAAGAGCACCAGTGAGACAGGGAGCTCACTAAAGTGGTCAAAGAAATATCCGGTGCCCAGCTGAACCTGCCGAGATATAAAGACAGTGAGAAAAGTCTAAAAAAAAAATAAAATAAAACCATCATTGTCAGGTTCAAATGTATTTAAATAAATAAATAAATAAATAAATAAATAAATAAATAAATAAATATTTTTTAAAAAATAAATAAATACATGTGCCGGTTGTACAGCAGGATATAAGGCATATTTCATCAAGGAATTTGTCATGCTTGCCAACCCTCAAGCTTTCTTTTGGTTGTAACAGAAACCCATTAACATTCCACATGTATGGCTCAAGTTAATGATAAAACTGTTGACTGTGACTACTGTGACTTACTGAAGACCACTCACCACTCACACATTCACCTTACTTTCAAAACTCTAAAAGAAATACCTTAGTTAAAATGCATCACACAATTACTTCAAATTATACTGAAAGCCATGGCCTTCATAATTTCCTACTTTAATTTAATTGAATTAATTTAATTATTTAGAGTGTCAGAGAGTTTTCTGAGAATGAATTATTGCATTATGACAACATGCAGATAGTTTAAGGGTAATTGTATTATTATCTGTCTAGCCCCTGGGCTATTCTAGAGAAGCAGAATTTAGACACCAAACATTTCTGGACTTATTACACACACTTAATGTAAGTTTCTATACAAAAAAAGGTCAAGTAAAAGTATGGTTCACTTGAACAGTTCTGTCAAAGGGCATTTTTCGGGGGGTTAGTGTTCAAACACTAACTCACAAACTGTCATGTGCTTTGTAAAGTATAAAAGCTCAAGTGGAAGTGCCACATGATTGTTATATTACCTTTGAGCTGGCAATGAGAATGGCAAAACATGGCAGTGTGCAGAGAAGTGCATGGCCAAGAGTCACAGGTCTCCTGTGAAAGCATGGATTTTCATGTTACTATGTTCAGTTTAATCAAGATACACATCTACTGTATGGTGCAGAGGAAACTCCTCAGATAGATATGTTTAGATGTCGATTTAAGTCTGTGAAAACAGAAATTAATTCAAATACAAGGGAGATTTCACTAATAAATTCTGTACTGATTATAAGTGCAGGTTAAAGCCACCAGATTGTAGCCTATATTTTATGGCTTTGGTTAAAATAGGCCATTTAACATCTTTACTAAAAGCAGAGCAAACTACATTTATTGAATCTGGCAGACACCCTTATCCAGATTGACATACATTTTTATCTTATTTACACGGCTGAGCTTTTGAGGTTTAAGAGCCTTGCACAGGAGCCCAGCAGTGGTAGCTTGTACGCTGTGGGATTTGAGCTCAAGACCTTCTGGTTGGTAGTTAAAGGTCTTAACCACTGAGCTGCACTGCCCTATGCCGTGGTTACATTCATGACATTTATGCCAATAATTTGCCTAACAAAAACTATATGGACAAATGTATTTGGACACCTACACATTATATCTACAGGAGTTTTATGACACTCCATTCTAAATCCATAATTATTAATATGGAGTTGGTTCCCCCTTTGCAGCTTTAACATCTTCCACTCTTCTAAGAAAGTTTCTACAAGATTTTGCAGTGTGTCTGTGGAATTTTTTGCCCATTCACGCAGAAGAGCATTTGTGAGGTGAGACACTGATGTAGGACAAGAGGGCCTGGCACCATTCTCCAATCTAGTTCATCCCAAAAGTGTTCACTGGGGTTGAGATCAGTGCTCTGTGTGGGCCAGTCAAGTTCATCCACACCAAACTCACCCAACTGTGCCTGTAAGGACCTTGATTTGTGCACTGGGGAACAGAAAACCTCCTTCCCCAAACTGTTCCCACAAAGTTGGAAGCATACAATTGTCCAAAATGTCTTGGTACGCTGCAGGATTAAGATTTCCCTAAAGATTTCACTGGAAATTAGGGGCCTGGGCCAACTCCTGAAAAACAACCCTATAGCATTATCCCTTCTCAAAAAGATTTGCAGTTGGCACAATGCAGTCAGGCAGGTAATGCTATCCTGGCATTCACCAAGACTCATCCATTAGACTGCCAGACAGAGAAGTGTGATTCATCACTCCACAGAACATGTTTCCACTGCTCCAGAGTCCAGTGGCTACGTGCTTTACACCACTCCATCCGACGCTTGGGATTGTGCTTGGTGATGTAAGGCAGCCTTTTTTGCAACTGGATACTTTCAAAATCTAGCTTACTCTTGCTGGTTTCTCCAAAACATAGACCCTAGCTTTAGACTTTAGGTCTGAATGTGTGTGTGTGTGTGCAGGTGCTCTCTGATTGACTGGTGCCTCATCCAGGGTGTATCCCACCTCAGGCTCTGGATTCACTGTGAACCTAACCAGGATGAAATAGTTAGTGAAGATGAATGAGTGAATGATTGAATGAATGAATGAACATCGTTTCAAGTCATTTTAGCAAACTGAGCAGTAAATTTGGCTAAGCGTTCCCAGATTCACTTTCCCAGCAAGATTTTTGTTTTGTTTTGTCCATGTGACATCTCCCACTGTTTTTGCAAGTAAATTTTGAGACTGAAACAAATTTTGGTTTCCAAACATTTTGCTGCTTCAGTGTTTATAGATCTTTTTGTCAGATGTTTCTATTATAGTGAAGTACAATTATAATTGAGATTTTTAACTTTTATTGATTTTTTAACTTTTATTGACAAATACATCAAGTTTATACAAAGACTCAATATTTAGTGTTGACCCTTCTTGTTTAAGACTTCTGCAATTCGCACTGGTATGCTGGATATCAGCTTCTGGGCCAAATCCTGACTGATGCCAACCCATTCTTGCCTAATCAGTGCTTGGAGTATATAACAATTTCTGTGTTTTTGTTTGTCCACCTGCTTTTTGAGGATTGACCACAATTCTCTTTAGGAGATGGTCCTGGCACTTGCTGGACTTTCTTGGGCGCCCTGAAGACTACTTCACAGCCATTGAACCATCTCCTTGACGTTCTTGATGATCTGATGAATAGGTGATTTAGGTGCAATCTTCCAGCAGCGATGTCCTTGCCTGTGAAGGTATTTTTGATGCAACGCAATGATGACTGCACGTGTTTCCTTGGAGGTAACCATGGTTAGCAGGAGCACCACCCACCTTTTAGAGCAACCAGTCTGCTCTTCTGATTCAATCAGCATGACAGTGTGATATCAGCTGCCTTGTCGTCATTAACACTTTCTCCCTAGCTAATGAGATCTCTGAAATGATGTTAGCAGATCATTTTGTGCCAGGGCTGAAAGGCAGTGGAAACGGACTTTTGGTGGTTCATTTTCATGGCAAGGAATGACTTTGCAATTAATTGCAATTCATCGGATCACTCTTCATAACAATCTAGAGCGAATGCAAATCGGAGCCATAAAACCTGAAGCAGCAAACTTTGTGAAAACCAAAATTTGTGTCAATCACAAAATTATTGTCCATGACTGTACACTTCTACACAGACATGAGGATGTAAAAGTATATAAAGGATTTTTCTGTGTACTTTTGCAGAAACTGACTATATTTTTAATATGCAGGGTGAAGTTTAGATACACTGAAGGTAGTGAAGGTAGAGAATATAAGTGATAATGGTCACTGAGGGTCATTATGTACAAGACAGCTCAGACTTACCAGTTAGTAACTTCTTTAAAGAACCCTCTGGACTTCAGAATAAAGTACTTCAGTGGCACCCAGACAAACAGGGACACAGAGGTCACATAGGCTATGGATGCTGCCACCACCAACCAGTAAGCTGTCATGTTGTTGAATTTCACAATGCTCATAAGCGACGCAAATCGCTCCAGAAGCACAAATACAGGGACACACAGACATGCAAACTCTAACACCTCATACAGGATAAGCTTGACTGTCCTTCCAGAAGGCATCCTGACTTGGTGTGTCTGCGTGAAAATAGTCCAGAAGTAACCTGTCAGAGTGAGAGCCGAATCAGGTGCATCCACTACCCCCACTGACACACACTGGTTCACGCACAGCGAACCGACTGCTGCTATGGACTCTGGACACTGCTACTGCTTACGCTGCACTTCCAGCCCTGTTCATTTTTATTGGCATTATGATGAAGTAGTCACGCTTCTCTTTTTACAGGAGTCACAAAGAATCTACTCGAGTGGCCAATTTAAAACTGTATTTTTGGTTTGATGTGAGGATGAAATTGTGGAGAGGTGACAGTTATGTTGGCCACTTTAATAGGAACATCTGTACATGTGCTTATTCATGCAATTGTCCATTCAGCAAATATGTGGCAGTAGTGCAATGCATAAACTCAGACAAATATACTGAAATCAATCATCACAATGGGAAAAACTGGGGAATCAGTGACTGTGGCCATTGCATGGTAGGTGGCCCCAGTCAGGGTAGTTTCAGAAATTGATGATCTAGGATTTTCACACGCAACAGAATGATGTGGGAAACAAAGCAAAACAAATAAACAAACAAACAAACAAAAAAACATCCAGCGAGTGGCAAATATGTGGGCAAAAAAATCTTGCTGATAAGAGAGGGCAGAGGATAATGACCAGACTGGTTTATGGTTTATGCATTATGCTGTTGCCACACAATTTCAGGAATGACATGAATGAATGATAATTGCATGAATGAGCAGGTATACAGCTGTTCCTAATAATGTGGTCAGTGTACACACTGTATGCATGCAAACTTGAATCCAAATATGCGTTAATAAATTATGACAAAAAAAGTAGTCATGAATATTCAAATATTTTGTTGTATTTTTCCCCAATCATGAGAACAAGCTCATCAAAACTGGGCAGCTGAGACTGGATAAAAGACCAGGTGATTTTCTTTCAGTCTTCAACTGTCCAGTTTTGATGAGCCTGTACTAACAAGAGTGAACCTCAATGTAGTCTTCTGCAGATGTAGCCCATCCATCACAAGGTTTGATGTTTTGTTCCTGGCGAGATTCTTTTATGCTCACAACTGGTTTAAAGACTGGTATAATTTGAGTTTTTATATTCTTCCCGGCAGCTCAAACCACTCTTGCAATTTTTCTCTGACATCTTGTATAAACTAGGTGTTTCGACTCTCAGAACGTTTTCTTCACTCAATGTTTTTTGTTTGTCGCACCATTCTGGGTAAACTCTAGAGCAGTTTCCCAAGAGCTGGGCCACAGCCCCCTGGTGGGCCATGAAGGTACTGCAGATGGGACGAGCGAGGTCACTTACAATAAATAAAATGAAGTCAATTTTCAATTTTGTAATTAAGTTTGAAAGGACTATAAAATATTTATGATTTTTTTAAATAAATTATTTACATGTAATAACTAATCCAAACTAATAAAATAGCCATTTTTCATTTATCTGACTTATTTTGAAAATATCTTATATCTGATAGCTGGCAGGGAAATCATAATTGATGTAATACCTCATCATTGGTGGGGAAAAAGGTCAAATGGACCAGGGGCTATCAAGTGGCAAAATTAAATAAATATATACACTGAAATGGCAGAAAAACAGGCTAATAAAAAAATGGGTAATACTTAGTAGGACCCCACAGGATCTTGGAGGGAAAGTTACAGTCCTCACACTGATGTTCGCTGAGGCCCCAGCATTGAACTCCGTTGTTACTTGAGGCAGTGTTGCACACCTATCATGTAAAACGATTTTTGCCAGCTGATGCTGGTCACGTTCACCCAGAGTCTTTTTACAGCCACACTGCTGTCATAAGTTCGGGATTTTGCCAGAGTTCTTGTAGTCACGGTACACCATTGAAATGCTCATACATGAAAATCCAAACTTTGCTTCTACCTCCAAAATGCTATCACCCATCTCACAAGGTTCAACTATTAAACCACATTGAAAATCGCTAAATTGTGATAACTTGTCATACTCATGGCGGAAACAGCTATAGAAACTTCTACAGATGTCTATCGCTTTATATACGCATCGATGGACATAGCCAGTAACATAACCAATGACCAGTTTTTCTGGTACTTCATCTAAGTCTCGTGTGTTGATCAGAGTTGTGCTTAAAGGTTTGGTTGGGTCACAGAAGATGGCATTCTTTGTGTAGGTTTGGAAAAGACTGCTGTAGAGATATTTCTGACATACTCAAACCAGCCCACCTGGCACCACCAACATTGTCATGTTTAAAGTTACAGAGATCACACATGTGCAGGTGTTCCTAATAAAGTGGACAGTGATTGTAAATGCTACCATTAAAATCTAAATGAATATTATTATTAATGCATAAACTGGAAATTTTATGCATCCCATATACAGTAGTTGGTATACGGAATATTTTTGCAATATACAGTACCAGTAAAATGTTTGGACACACCTTTGTGTTTTTTCATTATTTAAAAATACGCTGCATTGTAGATTAATACTAAAGTCATCCAAACTATGAAAAAATACACATGGAATTATTTAGTAAACAAAAAAAGTGTTAAACAAACCAGAATATGTTTTATATTTTAGATTCTTCAAAGTAGACACCTCTTGCTTAGA
>JAOVVH010000052.1:22343800-22360674 GCA_028566435.1 Scorpiodoras heckelii
AGTGACACTGAGGTGTTTAAAAACTCCAGCAGCACTGCTGTGTCTGATCCACTCACACCAGTACAACACACACACTACACACCATCACCACATCAGTGTCACTGCAGTGCTGAGAATGATCCACCACCCAACGAGTACCTGATCTGTACTGGTCCTGTGGGGGTCCTGACCATTAGAGAACAGAGTAAAGGGGACTAACAAAGTACGCAGAGAAACAGATGGACTACAGTCTGTAATTGTAAAACGACAAAGTGCAACTATATGGTAAGTGGAACTGAGAAAATGGACAATGAGTGTAGAGAAAAGGAGGTGGTCATAAGCTTATGCCTGATCGATGTAATTACCTAGTAATTTGAGTGAAGTTACTTGAGTGTTGGCTCGGGTGTTTTCTTTTTATGATTTCTATGTGCAATTGGCAAAGGTTTTTTTCAGTCACCATGTGTCTGAGCAATGAAGGAAAGCACTAAACATACCCTTTAGACCTACATTTATCAACAACAATAAAATATTCATCCAGTCACATAACATTCCTTAGCCAACATTAATATTTGCCAGTTACAGTATGCCTTGACAATTAAAAATGGTTGACAATGACAGCAACAAACTATCAAATGAAAAGTCACTGTCAACCAGCTGTACTGTAACGTACCAGTGACTAGTCCTGATAAATTGCACCATCTACTGTCAAGAGGAGGACATACATTTATTTAATTCAGTCTGACAAAGAAGGCATATAATGTATCCCCCAACAGAGATATAATGAATGACAGGGCAATTCACACCCAGACTCTATGTAGAAGTGTAGACAGTTTTGTCAGAATAACTGCAAATCACATGCATGCACAGCACACAGTGGGACTGAATACCATATGCACAGTCACATAGGAAATGCATGACATTTAATTTCCTCTGGAATGTGGAGTAGCCACTAAAAGGTCATGCTCTGAATGTCTGAGTGTCTCCTGAAGTGCACTGGTGTTCCCCATCAGTGTCTCTGGCACCACCCCTACTGTTGAAATAATACTGCTTAAACAAGCATTGTTCTTTAAGCACTTATGTTTTTTCTTCTCTTAAAGAAAGATTTTTTTCTATATAGAAACACTGTCAACTTTTGCAGCATTTACTGTGATCATTTGGCTTTTTTTAAAAAAGTAATTAATTTCTGTAATATATCATATATGAAATCTATTTATAGCTTGGCTGAATTCACAAATCAGAAGGTGTTGATTAATGATCTGCAACAATGTGGCTCTGATAGGAATAATAGGTTATTCCAGTAGGTTATTGTTTCTATGGTAACACCTCTTTCACAGGGCCTCATATGGCAGACACTCCACATAACATAATGCTAATAATAAACAGATTTAAAATCAACATGTTCTTGTTTAAGAAAGAAAAATGTACAACTGTTGATGCTGTGAAGCTTTCTGATAGGAGACGTGACGTTTATGTACCGTTTCAGGCGTCAGTAAACTTCAGGATAATTTTCAGGACTTTGCACTTTCTAGTTTCTCGGCAACATATCAAGCTTTATTTTATAATTTCAAGAGAAAGAGAGAGTACAGGTGAGAGAGAAGCTGGTGAGAGTTTATAGCTGCTATACCACAAGCAACAGAGACTATGTTGTGTCATGGATACTCCACAATGTTTAATCTAACTAAAAACAGCTAATCTAAACATTTATTCATTGATAAATTTAAATATGTAATCGTTAGCTAATTACTGTGGTGGAGTAACACACTTCAGGCCATGCTGTTATATACTGTGTGTTAATCATTTACAAATTATAGTCAGTGCTGTGAATGAATACATTCATATTTTTGTGAACGCTGAACTTAACGAATCGGTTTACAAATGATCGCGAGAGTGCATGTCGCTCACGTTTTACGACAGTTTTACGGCACGCTGCGTGATGCCTCTATAAACACAGCCCAGCAGTTTACAGCTTTTGTCTGGTGTTATCACAATAACAGCAGTACATATTTTATTCTGGAGGGTTTTTTTCATTAATCAGAATGAATCCATTGTGTGGATTTTGAACTGCTGCATAAGTTAATGTTGTCTAAATAAAATGTCCATATAGAGTATGCTTCATTGTCAGTCTAATATGATACATTATTTAAGTGATCAAATATATTCATAATCTCAACATTGGTTTTTAATGTAACTTAAGGTTTTAAATGTAACTCATATCTGTGATTGACAATAATTCATTTAGTTTGGGAGTAGCAGTGATTTTGGGCTGGTAATGGATGGGTAGAAGGAGGTTCTGTTGAAAAAGAATAGCGGCCTATTTGTTAAGGGATAAAAGGAACAAATGAACATGAACTAGTTCATTTTTGGAGTTGTGAGCGTAGTTAAAGCTGTTTAAAAAATTAACTATTAAGGTGAACTAGTTCACTTTCATTAGTATGAACTGAACTTTGAACTAGTTCATTTTCAGTGTGAACTGACACAACACTGATTATAGTAGTACAGTAAGGCTAAGCCCATGTCTAGGTCTGAGTCCAAAATTATCCGCACTCTGGCTGTAGAATTTATTTTAATCAACTTTCAGAAAAGACAAAAACATCATTTTTCGCCATAATCCCACTGCTTTTCAATATACTTTGTCCATCTGTCAACAAGCTTTCGTATTCCCCCATTAAAATGTTTTAGGATGAGCTGTATACCACGGATGTACCGCTGTCTTCACCTCTTCATCAGACGTGAATCTTCATCCTCGTAGGGCTTCTTTCAGGGGACCAAACAGGTGATAGTCTGATGGGACAAGATCAGGACTATAGGGAGGAAGCTTGAACACCTCAAAACAAAGTTTTTGCAGAGTGTTGACAGTATGGGTACCTGTGTGTGTGTCATATGTCAACACAACGCCCTTGGATAGCAGTCCTCTCAGTTTTGTCTGAATTTTAGGCTTCAGCATTTCAGTGAGCATCTCACTGTAACGAGGGGTGTTGATTGTTGAACCTTTTTCCTGATAATGTTCCAATACCAGCGCTTGAGAATCCCAGAAAAGTGTAAGCATTATCTTTCCAGGTGATGGTTGACATTTGAACTTCTTCTTGGTCGGTGATTGAGGATGTTTCCATTCCATACTGTGCTGTCTATGAGACACATCCACCATATTGCTCCGCCTTGTAGATGTAAAGTCAGAGACAGTAGCTCATCTGTTGTTGTACAGTTTGTGTTAGTCATCCTCTAATCCTTCATCAGTGCTCACAGGATGCTGCCTACAGGATGCTGGTGACTGTACTCTCAGGATCATAGTGGAAGTTTTAATATAATCAGAGTGCAGATAATTTTTGACTCACCCTTGTATTATCTATAATTAGCCAAACAGCCAAAGCATGTTTACAGGGAAAAAAAAACATTTTAAAATTGTCCAAAATTGCTCTGATTCACATTTGGATTCTTGTCACATGTCCACATAAAGCTTTCAACACCAGAGGGTGCAACATTCATTGACTTCACTTGTACTACACTGCTTTCCATAAGCTGTGCATGTTTAAGAGAAATTTCTGCTTTTCTTTTGTTTACAGATCAAACCTCATAACTATGATTACAAGCTTTCTTCTTAAACTAGTACATAGTTTATTCTCATTTAAACAAACAGGAATAGGTGAAAGTTCAGAAAAGAGAGCAGTGATCCTTAACGGGCTCCTCATATAATTTGCTCTTCTTGTCTTTTTCTTCCACTGATTCATTACTTGGTAAAGTTTTGTGACCATTTCATCATTACTGAAACTGGAACCGATGCAACCCCCCCCCCCCCCCACATCTTATCATTCCAGAAAGCACTTGTGTAACTAAACACAAAGAAATAACATGTTCTGCAGAGCAAGATAGCATGGAGGTCCATTTCAAAAGCTTGTTTGTTCACCGCTGACTGGGAATCTATTAGTGGGAGACGAAGCCTGTCATGCTGTCTGTCTCTATCCTCACTTCTATCCTCAGGAGGCTTTTGGGAAAGTGTATGAAGATTTGATTAATGTGCAATTTGGTTATTTGGGACAGACTGGAAGTGCCTCATGTCTATGCACCCAAGCATTTTAGAGCAAAGTAATTTGAGACAACCACAACAATTGGCAACATGTGGCTGCTGGGACAGGGAGTAAAATTATTTTATGCTAAGGCATAAAGGATATTCATCGAAGAAAACACATAACCCATGAAGTCTTGCATCTTATAACGTTTTGGTTCGTTGGATTTTATTTCAGTAGTTAGGTCGTTCGTTCTGGACAAATATTTAATGGCTTTAAATTCAGAAATGACAGCACATAAACTGCGCAACAGGGACAGGATTATGATCTGCTAACTACAACTTGCAGTATATCAGTGTTTTGTTCTGTCCAAAGTATTAGCTATTCCAATTTAGGTTTCAGGAGGAACTGCCATAGGAAAGGCTTGTATCTCCAGAACCGTTCCTTAAATAGTTTTGAATTGAACCCTATTCAGATTGTATCATCATAAATCTTCACAGATTTCACAGCTGTTTTGAGTCCAGGGAGAATTTTGTGAAATCTTGATTTCAAACCCTTCTGTCTTGAAGTCATGGTTAACAGCAGCACATAACAGTCATGATTTTTTACACATGATTGTCGAGCAGGTTTTACAGTAGTTTAAGTTCACAAAGAGTAGAATGAAGATCATGAAGATACTGTTTGTAAAAACATCCTGTTTCTAAGAAACAGTATGGTTGTCTGACAAAAAAACCTCTGGCTGTAACACAAATATTCTGACAAACAGTGGAAAAATTGTGAGAGTTTTCAGCTGCTTGTAGACTAAACAAGCAAAGTGTTTAGACAGAAGTCTTTGTTTTGCCTGAACATTAATCAAAGAATAGATACATCATACATTAATGTGTATGTATGGTGTATCCAATTCCATTGTATCCAATTCATCTTACTGTTATCGTGTACAATATAGGAAATCTTTTTCTTGAAGAGAATAATGAACTATGTACAGTCCTGTCCAAAAGTGCTGGAACAGCAAGGTCAGTTCTTTGGTTTTGGCTTAACATTGAAGATCAAAAGATGAAAATGAAACGATAGATTAGAATTTCAACTTTGATGTCCTGATATTTACATCTAGATAAACAACTTGCAAACAACTTGGAACAACTTGTTTGAACCCACCTAATTTTCAAGTGATCAAAAATATTGGAACACGTGTCTGACAGGTCTTTCTTGTTGCCCAGTGTCCCCTGTTTAATAGCCCTGAAGGTCTACTCTTGGTTTGAGCCCTGGGTTTCATCAGGTAAGACTCCATTTGTTGTTAAAAAGGATAAACCAACATGAAGACCAGAGAGCTGTCTATGGGAGAAAAGCAAGTCACTTTGAAGCTGAGAAAAGAGGAAAAATCAATCAGATCCATGGCAGAAGCGCTGTGTACAGCCAATACAAATTGGAATGTGCTGCAAAAGAAAGAAACCACTAATGTACTAACAACCAGACAGGGAACAGGTTGGCCAATGAAAACAATAGCAATTCCAGATGACAGAAGCATTGTGAGAGCTGTGAGGAAAACTCCCAAAACAACAGTCAGTGGCATCACCAACAACATCCACAGGGCAGGGGTGAAGGTATTATAATCCATCAAGCAAAAAATATAAAGATCATACTACAAGATGCAAACCACTGCTCAGTGGTCAGCAGTAACTGGAAGACCAGATTGGAATTTGCAAAGAAACACAGAGATGATCCACAAAAGTTCTGGAACAGAGATTAAACTCTAACAAAGTGATTGAAAAGCCAAAGTATAGACAATGAAAGGATCTGCACATGATCCAAAACATACGATCACTGGTCAAGCACGGTGGAGGTAGTGTCATGGTTTGGGCTTGGATGGCTTTTTCTGAAACCTTTACTGATGACATATCTCATGATTTTAGCTGAATAAATTCAGAAGTCTACAGAAACTTTCTGTCTGGCGATTTACAGAGAAATGCAGCCAATCTAATTGGGGGGAACCTCATCGGGCTGCAAAACAATGACCCAGCTAACAGGTTGTGGGTGACCAACATACTCTCTGATCTTTGACAATCATGACATTTAGCTTTGGAAGAAGGGGCACTGACCAATCAGTCGTTTCAAATGGAGGTCAAATAGAAGATTGTTTCTAACATGAAATCACATCAGTTCCACTGTCAAGGAAGACTCATCCTTTTGGGAAGGGGAAACAGTTTCACATTTTCTTCCAGCAAATAAAATAACCAGAAAGACTACATTTTGTCTGTAGGCCCAACTATCAAACCAGCACACAATTCCCTATAAAGAAACAATGAATTGAATCTTGTGTGACTGCAAAATGACACTCTCTCTACTGTCACCGAACAAGACTAAATACTATGTTGCATGATTTCTTTAGCATCTGACATGTTTCATTTTGAAGTTCACCAGGCATCAAGAAAAAAGTTCAATCACATTCATGTTTGTCAAGTTGCCAGAAGTCATTCCCAATATGTACTTTTAGCTAGCTGAATGTAATTTGCTCACTCTTTGATAGAAAGTTTGATAAAAAAAAAACAAAAAAAAAAAAAACAGTGTTTAATCAAAACAGAGAATCAAACAAGCTATTGCAACTGAACAATAGTGCACTAGAAATCTTTTCTAAATGTTTAATGATATATGATGTGTTAAGCCATAATAAAGGACTTCATCAGGGGGAAAAGTGAAAGGTTTTATACTGGCCAAGACCTTACCCAGACCTTAACCCAGTTAAGTATGCACATCACCTCCTGAAGAGGAGACTGAAGGGAGAAACATCCCAAAACAACTAACAACTTAAACAAGCTACAGTACAAGCCTGGAACAGCATCACAAAAGAAGAATGCAACAGTTCGGTGCTGTCACTGGGTCTCTGGGTTGGTGCAGTTATTGCAAGCAAGGGCTATGCAGCCAAATATTAAGTGTTATTTATTTTAAGTTACTCGAAGACTGTCTGTTCCTAAACATTTGCTCACCTATAAACTGGGTGATTTGATACACGAAGGTGTAAATATCAGGATATGAAAGCTGAAATTCTATCATTTCATAGTAATGATTTAATCTCAAACCCAACTGTCTTCAGTGTATAGCAACAACAAAAGAACTGTCCTTGCAGTTACAATACTTTTGTAGGAGACTGTGTGTGTAAATCATATATTTTCCAATATGACCTGTACTGTACTGATCTGCACAAGAACTTTAGAAGCAAAGAGCCGTTCTTATCAATCAATCAATCAAAATTTATTTCTATAGCGCTTTTTACAATGGAGCATTGTCTCAAAGCAGCTTTACAAGTTACCTAATTATCTAGACCCAAGCCCAATTTGAGCAACAACAAAGTTCTTACCTTTGTATCCTAAAACAGCCACAGCTATTGTGAGCAGTGCACACAGGACATACAGGAGAGCAATGGCTGCCCTTAGTGCCCAGTCGTTTTTACATTTGTTACATTCATTCCCCTCCTGGATGCCTGTAAAAGAAAGAAAGAAAGAAAGAAAGACTCCTTAGTTTCACAATGCTGAAAAACAAGAGAGCTGAAAATGCACACTCTATGATACTGCAACTGAAATCTGCATTGTTTTAGATCTTCAACAATGTCTGATACATTTATTTACTGCTTGACTTAAATGCCAAAGACAAAAATTACAGTGCAAGTTAGTTGAACCCTGATCTCCAACCCCAATCTCAACATTGATGATCAAGAGAACAGACATTATTTTTTTTTTATTATGTGTCCAAATAGTCTACTGGCAAATAAATGGACTCTCTGTTTATTATTAGCCATGCATAACTTACATATCCACTCAGTCTTTACACTCATGCTGCAAGGGCTGAGAAAACACTAACTACAATAAAATATTATTCAGGCTTCTGTTTTCCAGTAACTGCATGGCTGAGTCTTTTTATTCCTCTTATACCAGAGCAACTCCCCAAAATTATTTAATTTTATTAAAGAATGAGACATTTGATCCATTTATAATTACATGTTTGTGGAACGTCCATAATACAAATTAGTTCCTGTTATAACTTCAGTTACGGTGTTGTAAACAAGTATATACCCCTTCCCAATTTCTTCTATTTTTTGCTAATTTGTCACATTTATATTTCTCAGATCATCCACCTAATTTTAATACAAGATAAAGACAACATCAGAAAACACAAAATGCAGCTTTTAAATGAACATTCCCTTTACTGAAGATAAAGATTTATTCAAGATCTATATCACCCATGTGAAAAAGTAAAGGCCCCCCAAACCTAATAACTTGTTGTGCCACCCTTAACAGTAACAACGGCAATGAAACCTTTGTAATAACTTTTACATCACTGTGGACGAATTTTGGCCCTATCTTCTTTGCAGAATTGTTTTAATTCGGCTACATTGGAGGGTTTTCGAGCATGAACTGCCCATTTAAGGTCTTGCCAAAACACCTCAATGGGATTCTAGTCAGGACTTTCACTTGGCCACACAAAAACATTCATTTTGTTTCTTTTGAGCTCTTGATTGCCTGTGTGCTTCAGATCCTATTCCTGCTGTTTAACCCAACTGCACTTCATGGATGGAAATTGTTCTTCAGAATTTTCTGATAGAAAGCAGAATTCATGATTCCATCAATTATGACAAGTCTTCCAGGTCCTGCAGAAGCAAAGCATCCCCAGACCATCACACTACCACCACCATGTTTGATTTTTGGTATGATGTTCTTATGGTGGAATGTAGTGCTAGCTTTATGCCAGATCTAATGGGACCCATGTCTTCCAAAGCATTCGATCTTTGATTCATCAGTCCACAGAATATTATCCCAAATGCATTGTGGGTCATCTAGTTGTTTTTTGGCAATTGTGAGATGCACTTTTGTGTTCTAGGTCAGCAGTGATTTGCAAATTGCCCAATTGTCCCATGGATGCCACTTTTGCCCAGTGTCTTTCTTATTGTGGAATCGTGTACACTGACCTTAACTAACGCAAGTGAGGCCTGCAGGTCTTTAAATGTTTGTCTGGGTTCTTTTGTGACCTTCTGGATGAGTTGTCAGTGCGCTTTTGGTGAATTTTGGTAGGCTGGCCACTCCTGGGAAGGTTCACCACTCTTCTCCCTTTGTGGATAATGGCTGTCACTGTGGTTCGCTGGAGTCCCAGAGCCTTAGCAATGGCTTTGTAACTCTTTCCAGACAGGTAGATTTCAGTATGTGGCATCATGTGCTGTTTTTGTGACCTTCTGAAAATTCAAGTGTGGCAAATATGCAAAAATAGAAGACACTGGAAAGAAGGCAAATACTTTCACTGTATATGGTAAGTGTGATTGTCCTATCTAATTTTCTTTACAAAACTACTTCCTGTAAATAATGGGGAAATGTCAGAATCCATACATAAGATCAGAAGATGCGTCAGCAGAAGAACAACCTAGTCAGCAGGGGCTGTGCAGGCAGGGGAGGAGTAATGTCGAGCTAAAGCTTATGTGGTCAGGCTTCAGCAAATAAACATCTACAACCACAATACATTTAGACATTCCACAGCTGGGCTGACATTCTCCCCCCTCTCCCAAGCTGATCAGAATGTAAGCCTTCATCAGCAGATGGTCACAGTGGCAGCCCTGGCATCTAAGTTGTCCTCTAATAAGAGCCCCAGGAGGGAGACGGAGGGGATAAAGAGGGCAGGTCACATCTTTGGAACCGAACATCTGTGTAAACATTGCCTCAAAGGGCCCCGGATGTGGGAACGGTGTCCCCCAGTGGCTCTGCTCACATTGAGAACTCTGTAAGGTGGTCTGTGTGGGGGGGATGAAGACTCCCCTCGAAGATCTTATCATCTAAGAGCTCAAGTTTAACATCAGCACATAAACAAGCACTGCTAATAAACAGAGATAGAAACACAGAGAGAAAGATGCTTATGGAAAATACTGCACCGGAGGGTACAGCCCTGTATGTATTTACAGCCCTGTTTGGTCCATTGAATGAAAAGTATTTTCCCAGAGATACCATCCATTCTCTTAGCATCCTTTGATCTGGGGCATAAATCAGTCTCTTGAACAGCACACTGCTGGCTGACGTTCTACTGATCTGGCAGATGAACATATGACTTTTCACTCAAACTTTAAACAGCAAAAATTATTGATTTGGCTCACATTTATAGATTGAGACAATGTGCAAAACACATTAACAAAGCAAAAATGCAACAGCAAATAAGAAGCTGCAACAACAGCAACAACACCAAATACAAATGTATGCAACAGCAGAAGGAAAAACTGAAACATAAGAGCAAATTAAAAACACAACAGCAAAACCAAAAGCACTACAACAAATGTGAAAACACAACAGCAAAATCAAAAACACATCAACATTAACTAAAAATAGAAAAGGTAGGTCCTCATTGCTGATTGGCTACAGCATGTATCAGTCAGATGGACTGGGGAAACAGAGAGCTGGACTATGTTTTTACAATAAATAAAAGAATAAGCAGGATTAGATGAGATGTTTTAAAGCAGCGTTAGACGAGAATTGGTATTTTCAGCTCTTGGGGTCTCCCTACAGGTTGAGGAGCGTAAGTCTGTTTTTTAACGCTGTCATAAATACAAGTTTACATTTACATCTATGGCATATCCAAAGCGACTTACAAATTGCTTAGTCATTAACTTGGAATATCCAAGGTACTTTGAGCTATGAAACTGCTAGAAATTATTCATACAATACCTCATACAAACAATTAAAAGCAAAACAAGTCCTATAACCCAGAAGTACTCCTACACAAAACCAGTGAAGAAGACATGGTCAATACATTAACTGCTTAACAGTTTTGAGTTAGTGTTCATTCAAGTGCTCTCGAAAGAGTAGGGTCTTCAGTCAGCGTTTTTCAGACAGCAAGTGACTCCGCTGTTCAGACACTCAGGAGGAGTTCATTACACCACCTTGGTACCAGGACAGAGAAAAGTCTCAATGCTTGCCTCCTATGTGTCCTGGATGACGGTAGGTCAAGTTGAGCCATACTTGAGGCATGAAGGGCTCTGGGTATGCATCAGACTTTGAACATTACCATCAGGTAGGGAGGGGCTGGACCAATTTTGACTTTGTAGCGCAGAATCACGGTTTTATATCTGATGAAGGCTGCTACAGGAAGCCAGCGAAGGGTACGTAGGATATCTATTATGCCTTGAGCTCTCCTTATGGGCTCAGTTAACCTTACAAAACATGTTTCATGTTAGCCAACATAGCTAGACAGCAACTTATTACCAGAACTGATGTCCAAGTGATGTCCAGCATTACCTGGAGTTTTGCTAGCAACTAAATCTCTGTCTAAATGGGCTGACTTGTGTTATGATTAAAAAAACTAGTGAGTCAAAAACTTTGTTAAAACAGCCAAACATCAAACAAATGCAACAACACAAGACATAGCAAGCCAACTAATAAGTTATTACTAGTCCAACAGCAAGAAGGCCAGCTCACAATCTGTCCTGCATCCTTTGATCTCTTTTAAAAGCTAGATACTTGTCCAGTCTCTTGCTTGGGTACTCTCTGTTTTTCTCTTACTCGCCTTCTCCATTAACGTCCTCTTTAGTGTGTTTGCTTCTGTCATGATTTCTGTATTGAGAATACTGAGCTAACTTTGTCCTATAGCAGCTAAAGACTGATAGTTGTTGGTGATGTGCCTCGTAGGGGCGTAAAGCATCACGGAGTATGATGTAGGGCCGTAAAGCTAATGCACTTCTTGTGGGAAATCATGCCCTGCACAGCCAAGTTACACAGTGGTAGAACAGGTGCTCCAGGCATGCAGTGGTATTGACAGAGGCGCTGTTCAGTCAGTGTACCATCAAAATGAATCTGGGGCTGTTTTTTAAAATCTTATATAATGTTGCTTTAATGAGTTTTGTACTAATATGCCATTATATTGACACAGTTGTTTTCAGCAAGCCAATTTTAAGCCAATAGACACAGCTCGTTAAATAAAGGCAATAAGGAAGCCAGATGTGTTGATCAGCAGACTTGGCCCTAAGTGCAGACTTTGAGCCAGGACATTCCCAAAGAAAAAATAAATAATAGAGCTTCCTATTTGTGGTTAACGTATGGCAGAACCTAACCTGATGCTCTCCCTGGCATGAATGGCCCTGAACCAGTATGAGAGTAATAACTCTCCTTTTATTGTCCAAAAACCCAGATCTGTGACTAAAGCAGTAAAGGCAGTACACTGCAGGTGGGAGTCATAAACATTCTACATTTTATGTTTACGAAAGAAGTAAGCATTGTGAAAGAGATGTGTGGAGGAGGTGGTGGAGACATAGAGGGCACAGAGGGGTATGTGAAGGAAAGGGAAGGGAGGGTAGAATGATAGAGGAGAGGGAGAAAGAATGCTGAGGTTCACATCAATGCATCTAAAACAGCTGTGTTTCATTTGGACTCAGGAAGTCAGTCAGAGAATTCCTGTATTGCTCTGTTTTTTTTCTGTACCTGGAGCAAGAGCCCAATCACACAAAAGCACTGGCAATGGAAAGAAAAAGAAAGCTATATCCAACTAAAGATGCTCCACGAATAAAATCCAGGACAGACAATTCTCCACAGATTCTCCACAAATATTCATGCAAATCATCAAAATGTGCATTCTTTTTTCTTTAATGCTATAAGAACTCGGGTATATACTGTTCGATATGATGAAACTGATATTGATTGAATGATATTTCATCTAAAATATATCATCAGCTCCAGAATTACCTCCATGTTAAAAGACAACGGTGGAAAAATCTGCATAAAATTAATGGCACATAAGGATTCGATTACAGGAAAAACAAAAATCTTTCAAGACGAACGATACAGACGGTTCAATCTCAATCAGACCCAAAATAATAAATAGTTTGAAAAGACTGAAACAGTTTGGAAGGATGGTTAGGACCTGAAAAACACTGTTTAGAGTTTTAATTGAGTTGTAGTGTTGTCATGTTTCAAAATCTATCAGATGCCACCTCTCAAATAACAAGCTGTTTGAATGAGATGCACGAAAGTATCTCTTCCTGAGCGCAACACACAAAATACACCACCTAAACCTTCACCAGACGTCAGTGCAAAATGAAATTGTGTTGTAGTCAGATAAGACCAAAAAATAATGGTCAAAATTGGCATTATTTCTTGGCATTAATTGTTAAAAAAATAGCGAGCTGCATACAATATAGTGGTCAGTCATTGATGCTATAATTCTTGATGTCCAGGGCTTTTTTTAAAGGCTAAAGACATCACCAATTCTGATACATAGCAGGATTTTACACTGCGTCTTGAACATCAAAACTCCCAACAACAGCCTGTCATTTATACAGTGCTGCATTTATATCAGGCAATTCACTGTTTTTCTGATCTTCCATAGTCTCCAGAAACATAAACCAGCCTTATAAAATTTCTTGGTCAATTGTGATAGTGGGTAGATAGTAAACAAACTCCATACTATCTTCATGCTCACCAATAACCCATGGTTAATATTTTATGCTTGTAGCCTGCTAACTGAATTTCTCGAATACGTTCACATAAATTAAGATTTTTTTTTAAAGCAAAGTGGCCAAGAGCATTGGGCGTTACAATTCAAACTTCACTGGCACAACAGGGATTTTGTGAGTTCTAATCCAGGCAATGCCACAGCCATCTACTGCAGGGTGCCAAGGGAGCAAAGTTGCCTGTGCTCTCTGGGTGGGATGGAAAGCATACACTCTCTCCGTTGTCAGTCACAGTGTCATTACCCAATTGTGAATGATTATGAGCTGGTGTATACAGAAAACAGCAGATAGCACTTTCCTCCCCTGTGATGTAACATGAGCAGCAGTTCAGAAAGATGTGGTTAGTTGATATCATGTCTCAGAGGAAGCACAAGATAGCCTTCTCCATGCCCAGTAGGTAGTTGAAGTGTGATGGAGGAGAGCTGGCTGGTGAGTGAACATGTGACCACATAGTCTAAAAAAAAAGAGTGCGAAAAAGAACGCGTCTATTCCTCCGATTTTCTGCAGTCACACTAGCTAAGCCAAATGCAGAGGAGCCAAATGCAATTACACTGTAGAACTGCTCCATACTGTGCTGGAACACTATTGTAAATTGAACCAGGTTTCAGATAAGTTCATTGGATGACATTTGATCTTTAGCACTATCCATTATTCATATTCAATATGTACTGCCACTACACATATTCATTTTTCATTTTCTTTTTTTTTTGTCCTATTCACACTATACAATACTGTATATTCCTATTCATTTGTTCACTCTTTACAATGTTTACACTGTTGATAATGTTTGCATCTAATATGTGCATAATTATTCATTCATTCATTCATTCATTCATTCATTATCTTAACCGCTTATTAACCGCAAGGCAGGATCAACCCTAGACAGGGCGCCAATCCATCATAGGGCACACACACTCATACACACACTCACACACTACGGGCACTTTAGAGACACCAATTAACCTAATATGCATGTCTTTGGACTGTGGGAGGAAACCAGAGTACCCAGAGGAATCCCAGCCAGACATGGGGAGGACATGCAGGCTCCACACAGAAAGGATCCAGACCACTCCACCTGGGGATTGAACCTTGGACCTTCTTGCTGTGAGGCGACAGCGCTACCCACTGCGCCACCGTGCCGCCCTATGCATAATTAATAATGTTAAATAACTTTTAGTATACATATCTCCCTCTGGAAGTATATATATTTCCCTCTGGAATCTATCTCTCTGTCTGTCTATCTGTCTATCTATTTGTCTAATTTATCTAATAGACTCTGTTTTCTCAAAGTATCTTTAGTTTTTCATTTTCAGGGAGTTGAGCTGATGAAGTCCAAACAGGTCTGAGATTTTTATTTTATTTTATTTTTCATTTTATTTTTCATTTTATTTTTCATTTTATTTGATTTTATTTGATGCGATTTTATCTTCCTAATCAGCAGCAAGTTCCAGAGAACCATAAGCACCATGTTGGCATCGTAAGTGTGAAAATGCTGCAGAGGCCAGTTCTTTGTTATAGCATTAATAAAGACAGGTATATGCTCTTTGTTTCCTAGAAACAGCAGACCCACTCGCTTTCTCACAAAGAACTAAACATTCCTCCTTTTAAATCTTCTTAAAATTTTATTAAACACAGCAGTGGTTGCTATTGCCAGTTTTAATGAGCATTAACATGAGGTCTGATTGATTATATGCACATTTTAGCTGTGAACCTGCATTTTATTTGTGTTATTCTTTCTTCTTAATTTCTGTGATCAATGTGATCATTTTGTAAACAGTGTTTGAAAAGATAATATAATAAGGAAGAAAATACATTACACAACTCCCAAAATGATCCCACCAGAACTACAACCCATTTTACTGTTGTGCATTTCTGGGACCAATAACTACCCCTCCAACAATCATGCTTAAGAATGTTAACAAGTAAACACTCATGAAAAAGGGAAATAACCACAGAGACAAATTACCACACCATTATGTCAGTAATCCGGTGCACTGTACAGCTTGGAGTCTGTTTTAAAAATCCTGCTATTAAAAAAAAAAAAAAAAAACTCCAAACAGGTTTATGACTCTTTAAATAGGCCAGGCCTCTGACAGCATCTGGAGCTCATTAAACATTGCATGAATCAAAGTATCCATGTGAACATTTGATACACCAACATGCCAAGGACTGAAGGATAAACATCTAAAATGTCAATTCGAATTACAGTTGCGATGCAGGGAGCACTTTTCTAAATGGTGCCATTGTGGAACGGACTTCCTCTCGAAGTAATGGTTGCATTTTAGTGATGGAAACATGTGTCACATAACCTAGAGTTGATTCTTTGTCCCAGGTAAAAGATCGCACAGGCAACAAAACAAAAAAAAACACTTTTTTAAAGTCAACATAAAAAGGCGAGCTGTATTTTGGTCAAAGAAAAAAAGTGGTGCAATTGTTCTAGCAAGAGAAAGAAAAACTATTGAACTGGATGTCTTTATAAACAAGATGTTTCCGGTGGAAAAGACCAACGCAGAGCTGGCTACGGGATAAAATATGTCCTCACTAACTTCAATAGCTATTATGACATCACCTAACTAAGGGAAGAGAAAAGTGGAGTAGGAATGTGTCCTCTCGTGAGCTCAGGCAAAGGCAATAAGCTCTTGCTTATATACTGGCAAGGTTATTAGGCCATGTGTGAACTGTTTTCAGGCTCCAATCGCTTCCATATGCGATCACGGTCTCATGCAACAAAAAGTAATTTGGAAGAAACCTAGCCAAAAAAAGAAAGAAAGAAAGTTTTATTACCAGAAAGACCTAGTGTTGATGTCACGTGAGGCTCTGGCCTGACACACTCGATTTCACCACAGCCATTGTTTGTTTGAAGTGACAGAGGAGACGCCATTCAAGACTTCAGTTTAGTGGCCGATTTGGAGGTGATTATGTCCAGCCCCAGGGGAGCCATTAGCCTTCTGTTATCATAAGACACACCGTTAAACAAGTCACTTATTTTAATTCGAAGCAGCAGGCAGGAAAGAGGATGTGTGGAAAAACTGACATTCAAACAAAAATAATTCAAAGCCAAAAAGACAGATTCTGATTCGAATCTCAGACAGGAAGTCAAACTTGCTTGAGAGCTCAAAACCAGACATTATTCTTTCAAATCAGCCTACAAAAGCACCGCTAAATATTCTAATTATTATACCTGTACTAGTATTACACATACCATAAATCATTTAAACTATTTCAACTTTATGTTCCAGTAGGTTATACCAAGAGTATACACTGATGTACCAGAGAAACTGGTACTGGATCGTATTCAAAATACACAGCAACGTCACCTATGCACATCATTGGTTGCGCCCACCAGTGTGTACGTACAGGGGTTAGACAATGAAACTGAAACACCTGTCATTTTAGTGTGGGAGGTTTCATGGCTAAATTGGACCAGC
>JAOVVH010000052.1:22436156-22449681 GCA_028566435.1 Scorpiodoras heckelii
GTTCTTTTTTATTAACAAAAAAATACAGAGGCTTTGCAGCACTTTAAATTAAACACACACACACACACACACACACATACATACACGTATTCGTGTGTGTGTGTGTGTGTGTGTGTGTGAAATGCATGGTGCGATTTGATTTCTTTATTGTTATCTGCTGAATCTGGATTATTTTAGGCTAGAAAACGACGTGTTCGGGGACGAGGGAAACTCGTTAAGTGAGCTCTCCTACGAGCCGGACACGATGAGCGCGCGCAGTGCTCCAGCACTCCCGGAGGACGCATACACACTGTATTACCCACCGGAGAGAAGGTGAGAAATACACACCCCCAAACCTAACACCAAACACACCAAAATATTATCCATCCATACATGTGATTGGATTCATACTGTTATTATTATTTCTTTCTTTCTTTCTTTTATATGCGCTTTTTTTTGGGGCTCTTTGTGATTAATTGGATAATGCAGAGATGTAGATGTAGATGTAGATGCATGAATGCAACAGACAGACAGACAGTCAGACAGACAAACAAACAGACAGACGCATGAGAAGGAGACAGATCGATTGATCAGGGAAGAGTGTTTGGTTACTCTGTCTGAGCTGCTTTGTTTTTTTGCTCGTTTCACCGTTGAGTGGCGTAAAACAAATCGAAAATCATAAACGGAACGCTGTGCTTTGGTGTTTCTTGTTTCTGCTTACCCTTGTGTGTGTGTCTGTGTGTGTGTGTGTGTGTGTGTGTGTGTGTGTTTGGCGTTTTACCTCAGAGCCGAAACGCATGCAGACGGATTGTTAGATAGAGCCTTGAGGGACATCCTGGTTCAGTTATCAGCCCGAAAATATCTGCATTCTCTGACGGCAGTTCGTGTAGGGTAAGGGCATTTCATTTTAAGCGTTTACCTGCCGTCATCTTCTTTCTTTCTTTCTTTCTTTCTTTCTTTTTCTTTTTTTTTTTTGTACATTGTCTCCTCCCCTCTCTTATTCATGGCGGTGACTTTCCGTTATCCTGTTTTCGACTTCCCCCTTTTCTTTGCTCTGTTCTTCGTCTCTTTGTCTCTGAACTAGCTCGGGTGTGACACTTGGCTTGGGTTCACCTGTGAGTAGAGAAATCAAAAAAAAAAAAAAAAGAAAAAAAAGTTAAATAGCTTATGTCGACGGTGCGAACTGTTGATTCTCGAGCGCCTTTTATTAATCTGCATCGCAGCCAATAGAGTAACGGCGCATTAACAGTCAACCTTTCATTTGTCGCTTAAAATTAATTTTAAAGCTTTCTTCATCTTAAGCTGTTCTTTCGGTGATATCGAATCATGTGGACATTTATCGAATCTCCTGAACCGCTTTTTGCTTTTTTGTCTTTTTATGTTTGTGTGCGCGCGCGCGTGTGTGTGTGTGTGGTTTTTTTTTAAATTTATTTTTAAAATTCCACACCCATCACCTATACATTGAAACCTGTTAGCTTTGCTAGCATTTTCTTTAGCTATTGGCTAACGCCTGCGCTTGTCTTGTGTTCGCAGTGAGGAAGAAGAGGATGAAGAAGACTCGGAGCCACTGTCCAAGCGCCACTCGGACGGCATTTTCACGGACAGCTACAGCCGCTACCGGAAACAAATGGCCGTAAAAAAATACCTTGCAGCAGTGCTGGGAAGAAGGTACAGACAGAGGTTTAGAAACAAAGGACGCCGCTTTGCTTATTTGTAGCGGGGAAGACAAAAAAAAGAAAAAAGAAAAAAAAGCGCGCAAGAGAAAATAGAGCAACTGCCCTCCCTTGTGTTCATTCAATCATACAGTCAAAAGTCATTCTAACTTAAAACTGAGCAGTCGGTGGAACTCGCCTGTGTTCTTTTAAACATGTATTTTATGTACGAAGTCAAGCCATTAAAAATATTTTAGTAAGAACATGTTTTTTTTGTTCCTTATTTTGTACAAAAGCACTTGAGACCGCACAGTTCTACTTTGTGGACCAATCGTTTAGTTGAATGTATATAGCTTTATATGTTGAAAACGAAACTTAAAAAAAAAAAAAAAAAAAAACACTAGGAAAATATATATGACACACATAAATATATAAATATATATGACAAATGTGCACCTTGAACGTTATGCGCTTGATATCTCTTTTCGAATTCATCATATGCAGAAAAATAAATAGATTTTAAAAAAGACAATCAAAGTTCTGAATGTTATACTTTATTTTTGTAATGGAAAAAAAGAAGAAAGAATAGAGTTTTTATTTTGTGCAAAGTTGGCCCTGGGATGTAAGTGACCACAAGGCTGACTCTGTAAAAAAAAAAAAAAAAAAAAAGTTAAAAAAGAAGAAAAAACAAAAAAGAAGCACAGGCTGTAATGATCCTATGAAGGGGTCAGGAAGCGATACACACTGGCCAACGTGAGTCCCTCATTACACAAGTACATTTGTGTTTTAGTGTTTTAGACCTGCAGGACACCTGTCTGATTAAACGCAGCATTTCTTTTAACTGTTAAGTTTTAAGAGTTAGGGTTTGTGAGTGAAAATGAAGGACATTGGAATTTAGCTCATTAGTGCTGTCCGATTATTTTTGCTTTCTAAATCTCAAAATGACCATCTCATCTTCCCTGCACCTACATGCATGATGCACGTACAAACCTCTGTACATCAGTTGTAACACAAACCCTGTTGCATCCCATATGCTTGAGAATGGCTGTTTTTTATTGATTTATTTTTTTATTTCCTTTGAGATATTCTGTTGCATCAGTTAGACCAGCTTTCTTAATGTCTATTAAACATGCAGAGTTCATGCAGCCTAGTGCAAAGGTCTTCAGGGTGAATGGAAAAGTATGGTATCTCTGTACCCACCCCCACCCCTTTTTTTGGAAGAACAAATTTCAAGTGCATGCTCTGATGGCCTTTTAAAAGTGTTACAGCATGTCGTGTTTTTTCCCCCCTCAGTTTTAGGCATGTTTGCAGTGACCCTAGTCATGGTTTTGCATTATTTCTATCTTTGTATTAATCGGATTTGTTTTTAATGTTGTATGCTAATGTAGAAGTTGTGTATGTGTTTGGAAAAAATAGAGATCGATCACTGGAATGAATTCTTCATTGGGAGAAAAAATGAGTAAAAAAAAAGAAAAGAAACAATTCAACTTCAGTTCCTTTGTTTAGGACCGGTGTATAGATATAGTGCTATACTGTAATAGCCTGCACACCTCCAGATCAGTATTACTGCATTCCCAGCTAATAGTTCTGATAATTCATTAACCTCGACATTATCAGTGCGCATAAGTCATTTATGTTACGCATCTCTTTAAAGAAACTGGGAAGAAGTAAGTTAGAGGTAGTGATACATGGACAGAGGACCATGAAATCAAAGCATCCAGGCATGTGGCTAGATGTTCAGATAACGTTTCAGCATCCCTTAGTCCATTTGAACCCTTGTAGATTTAAGTCAGAGATAAGTATTATGCAGCGCTTAAATACTGGAATATCCTCTATCCCCCAGTACTATTCACATTTTCTTTTTTTTTTTCTGCCTATAAACCACAGTTGGTGGCTTGGATATTCGATACAATATAATTTTCCCTCTAATTTAACATTTGTTTCCAGACATGAATTCAACCCCCCCCCCCCACACACAATTGGGCATCAGTTCCTAGGATTTATATGAGCGTAGATGTTTTTATGGGAGCACTGTGTGTGAATGTGTGTGAGTGTGTTACAAGAGTGTGAGCATGTACAATATGAACCTGACAGTGGTATTTGACTGACAGCATGGCTTCTGGCTTTGGTGCCTTGCTAAAATGTATGACAAAAAAAAATCGCCACTTGATATGGATGGCAATTTTTAGTGGCCCTATAATGCTGCAGACTATTAGCTTACATTTCACTAACCATCTTTTCTTTTTTGTTGTTTTCTTTCCAAATTTGGCTGGGCCAATATCTAATTCCATTCAAAAGCATGGCCAGCGTTACATTGTGATCCAATTTAAATATTGAACTGATGTAAATGGCAAAAGTATTAACTGTCTCTAGGCTGTTATAAGTTCAATGAATGTGTTGTTGTGGCAAAGTAAAGTGTTCCTGTTTCCTTGTTCTCAGTAAACTGACTCATCATATCCCAAGCTTATGTAGAGGGCCATGAAGCCTAGCTTGATTTTGTGTTGTTTCTTGTCGCATCGCTTGAGGGTTATTTGTCAGCTAGCAAAGAGCCTTATGGAGTGCAGCCCACAGCCCAGCCTCTTGTGTACATTTCTAAGAGCGCCAAAAGCCTTAATGTGAAAGTTTTATCTATATCTGAAAATATTATGTGTGAGAAGTGAATATTAGCAAATGTGAAGTCGAGATATTAACCCATAACTCCTTAGGGGGTGACATTTTTAAATGTTGAAAAAGTGTTGTAAGATTTGTATGAATAAATTTTTGTAAACAACACACTTTCTAATCCATGTCTAATCTTTCTAAACAAACACGATAGAACAGTCTTAGATGAGATATGCACAATATTTCTCATTGCTGTTTCCACCCAGGTGTTCGAAGGAGAACTTCTGGTTTGTCATTTCATTAACAGTATTATGCCACAAATTTTTCACTGACTGCAATTGCTGGCATGGTGCTGTAGACCCAAATACAGGAGAGTAAGAAGGAATGACCCACCCACAAAGAGTGTGTAATAGTGACCCAACAACATGTACATGTTTCACAACATTCATATATGCCAGCCTGCCCTGGTGGTACAAGTCCTCCAACAAGCAAACACACACACAGAAGACAGTGAGAGAAACAAAGACAGAGAGAGAGAGAGAGAGAGAGAGAGAGAGAGAGAGAGAGAGAGAGAGAGAGAGAGGGAGAGAGAGAGAATGCACAAACTGGAAAACATGCATTCATAAATGCTCATTCTTTATTGAGGATTATCATTAATGGAGAAATAACAGAAACTGAATAACAATCTTGGTATTACTGAATAATACCTATTACATGCTTGACAATAACATAGAAAATAACATCTCGGTTTGCAGAACTTGATAAGAGCTTACCATTGGGCTTAATTCCTATGCACACACATATGGGTATAATGATGATTAAAAGTAATCAGGCATTACAATGATGAAATAATGAACAAAATGCAATACAACAGGGAGCTATAAAGAAGGGGTTGTCTGTTCAACAAGATATTGGAAATATCTTTGATTTGAAAAACAGTGTCTCATTTCTGAAAGAGGCTAACACCAAGTTCAACACAAAAGGTAAGTGAAATGAATGCAGCACTACAGGGTAGGGCTTTGCATTGACTACACAAGGATTGTTGCGTCATTTCTTTGAGGCAGAGTGATTTCTCACAGCTCTACAAACAATACTGAACAGTCAGAACATGTGCAGCACATGTTACACATGATGTGTGTTCTGTGCTACAAGCTGGCGTTTACCATTGAGTCATAGTGAGTTCCTGACTCACTTGCCATTCCAGTGTCAGTATCCAACCTTCCCAGAAATATTCTCTCTTAGACTTCCATTCTTTCTCCCTCACTCCCTCTTCTCTCACCCTGGGATGAGTCTATCAGTCTATCTCTCAGAGTGGTGAAACTGTGGTCACAGTGGGCTGGGAAATCACTCTGAGTGTGTCTCCATGTGGCAGAACCTCCATCTGCTTCTGTTGAGAATTGAGGATTTGGGCTTTGAAAGCTCCATCAGATGCTTGCTCTTCCAAATGGGGGCTTGTATGCAAATGCATGACGAAAACTGCACCGGCTGGTTCTAACCCAGAGCTCATGGAAATACAGCAAGGACGAATGAAATACATCCAACGAAATCTAAGCCTGGTTAAAAACATTATGCATTTCAAATATTATTTATGGATTCAGTATAGTTTAATATTAATGAATATTTGAGCCATTTTAAACTGGTCCATTAATTGTGCTCTGTTCAGTGGGTGAATTAAAAATGTAATATCATGCATACCAAATAAAAAATGTAATATCAGGCATACCGTGAAAAAGAATTATCTGCACAGGTGCTGGCGATAATTAAATGCAGAGTTTAAATGCATGCTGGTGTTTTCTGCCCCAAGACTCGCATCATGGCAAAGAAAAGTGAATGTAAACAACAAGACTCAAATGTCTTTTGAAAATCTGCTAGTGGGACCTTTCCATGAAGGCATCCTGGTCCCACCAATAAATATATTTTGTACATAAACATAGCAATATTTGTTTCATAGCATTGCTCATGGCTTATGGAGATACTGGCCTCTATGAGAGCTAGGCTGAGAGAGTGCTCCACCACCCTTGGGACAGGAATAAGCATGTGGCAGCAGCTCCATTAGCGTGACCTGATCCGGCTTTCCACGTAGATACCAGATCCTTACTCCCATAGCCAGCTAACCTAATCAGGGAAGTGTTGCTGAGCAACAGGCCACAGAGGAGCAAGTGTATGCGCATTCACCTATATGTGGTCAAGCATGTGACTCCTCCTGGAGAACTTTCATGAAATCTTCATTTGATAAACCCAAAGGTTGTTTCCCAGAGTGAGTTGAATTGTGTACAATGATCATCACAGTAAGAGGTGGTGTTTTTCTCATATTCACCATTTGTGCTCACTTTAATGTTCTTATTCTTTCAGTAACCACAAGCTAAAATCTAATCTAATCTGGCACTCATGTAAATCTGTAAATCATTCTTTCAGTATACTGCCACTCACACCTTTACATAGACAGTGTTTAAAACATTGTTTTGTTTGTTTTTTTTTTGTCTGAACTAGTGAAGAAAGAGCCTACTGGCTCATTCTGAACCTTTCCTCTTTCAATTAAAGCTGTGAAAACACCAGCCAGTCAGGCGCCATGTGGGAAGACTCCATCTTATTGTTGTACATCCCCCCAATCACACACACACTCCAATCGTAAGGTGCCAAATGTTTGATGAAAGGTTGTAAAATATGGCTTCCTGTGAAAGAAATTCACTCACTTCCAGCTTCTCACATCCTCTTGCTGGTGAAATATGTCTAGCATATATGCATGCATATATTTGTGTGTGGATGTGTGAGTGTGTGTGTGTGTGTGTGTGTGCATGCATGTGCATGTGCATGTGCATGTGCATGTGCATGTGTGCGTATGCCTGCGTGCATTCTCCCAGCGGGAGTAATTTGCAGGCAGAGAGCAGGATGTCAAAGGTAAATCTAAGTGGGGTGATGCAACCAGCTATCCTCTGATTTTGCACTTAAATGTTAAGTTTAGAGTGCCGTTAAATACAAATGCCACTTAGCAATGATGCTATGTCCCTCTTGTGCCATGAATTTATTAGATGGTGTTAAATGGGCCCAAAGGCTGGTCATTGTTTGTTCAAGCATGGAACTTGGCATACAGCAGTCCACACTATGATCTCCTATCCTGCTGCTCTCACATCCAGCCCCCAGGACTACATGGAAGCTGACACATGGCCTTCCTCGTGAGAGACGGAGGCACCGAGGAATGAGTGATGAAGCATAATATGCATGGACAGTGACTGGCTGTCAACCCTTTGCCTGCCAATTTGCTAAACAAAGAGGCACTTAACCTGAACTGCTCCCATTGCTTGGTTAAAGACACACTGCACACTGTGACATACCATAGTGTGAGTCAAAATGCCCATGCTGACCCCTGTCCACCACAGAAAGCACCTACAATGAACTGGACCATAGAGCAACGGAAGACGGTGGCCTGGTTTGACGAATCACATTTTCTTTTACATCATGTGGATGGTCGTGTACATGTATGTTGCTTACCTGGGGAAGAGCTGACATCAGGAAGCACTATGGGAAATAGGCAAGTTGGCTGAGGCAGTGTGATGCTCTGGGCAAAGTTCTGCTGGACAACTTTGGATAATGGCATTCATGTGGATGTTATGTTGATATGTACCACCTACCACCTAGTTGGCCTCCAAATTACCCAGATCTCAATCCGATCGAGCATCTGTGGGATGTGCTGGACAAACAAGTCTGTTCCATGGAGGCCCCACCTCAAACCCTACACGGCTTAAAGGATCTTCTGCTAGCATCTTGGTATCAGATGCAAAAGCACACCTTCAGAGGTCTTGTGTGTCAGGGCCTTAAAATGTCAGAGCTGTTTTGGTGGCACTAGGGGGACCTACACAATATTAGGCAAGTGGTTGAAATGTTATGTCTGATTCTGATAAATAGCAGGAAATAATCAGTATTTATATCATGTTTGTGCATTTTCAGGCAAGCTAAGTCAGTGACTGGAAAATTAAAAGCTCTATGACTTGGCAGCATTATCACTTTCATAGCCTCAAAATTCCCTTGAGAGATTGGATCAGGGTAATTTGAGCCAGTGTTCTATGGTATGAAAAAAATATTCAGTCAGTTTCAAGGGTGCATGTGAGCTGATATCTGGCTGACTGGTTACAGACATGTCAGCAGTAAATACAAGTTAGCCAATTGGATTAACACTAATTCAATTTTGGCATTTGGATCTATGGAATGCGTGAGCTGGTACTCAAGTAATCTTCAGAAACTGACCATATTATAGAGATAACGGGATAGGGATCTTATCCTTCAAAAAGCATAATATATTCCATTACTTTATTCAAGGATTGAGTCTGGAATTACTTTGCTATGAAAAAGTATTTAATCCCTTCCCCAGTTTCTTCTATTTTTGCTAATTTGTCATATTGACATGTAAAAAGGTAATTGTCCCCCCAAAACTAATAACTGGTTGTGCCACCCTTGGTAGTAACAACTGCAATCAATCACTTGCAATAAATTGGGATGAGTCTTTTACATCACTGTGGAGAAATTTTGGCCCACTCTTCTTTGCAGAATTGTTTTAATAATTCAGCTACACTGGAGGGTTTTTGTTTACGCATCTTGATGGGATTCAAGTCAGGACTTTGACAAGGCATTTCGAAAACCTTAATTTTGTTTCTTTTGAGCCATTCAAAGGATTTGCTTGTGTGCTTTGGATCACTGTTCTGCTGCATAACCCATCTGCGCTTGAGCTTTAGGTCACAAACTGATGGGTGGACATTCTCCTTCTGAGAAAGTGAAGAATTCATAGATCCAATAATTCTGAAAAGTCAGTAGCAGAGTAGGCCCAGATCATCACAATACCACAGCCATGTTAGTATGATGTTCTTATGGTAGAACGTGGTGTGAACTTTACACCAGATGTAACTGGACCCATGTCTAAACCCAAAAGGTTCCACCTTTGACTCATGAGTCCACAGAATATTATCCCAAAAGTCTTGTGCATCATCTAGGTATTTTTTGGCAAATGGGAGATGAGACTTTGTGTTCTTTTTGGGCAACGCGGTTTGCGCGTTGCAGTTCTCCCATGGATGCCATTTTTGCCTTATGTCTGTCTTATTGTGGAATCATGTACATTGGACTTAACTGAAGCAAGTGAGGCCTGCAGTTCTTTAGATATTTGACTGGGATTTTTGTGACTTGCTAGATGTGTTATCAGTGCACTCTTGGTGAACGTTTGGTAGGCTGGCCACTCCTGGGAAGGTTCAGCACTATCTCAAGTTTTCTCCCATTGTGGATAATGGCTCTCACTGTGGTTCACTGGACACCCAGAGTCTTAGCAATGTCCTTTTTGAATCCTTTCCAGACTGGTAGATTTCAGTGACTTTGTTTTACATCTGTATTCAAATCTTTTTAGACTGTGCCTTCATGTGCTGCTTTTTGAGACCTTCTAGCCTGCTGCACATTGACAATTTCTATTTAAAAGGGGTTAACAGGTCAGGTAGAAATCATATCTGGGTGTGGCTAGTAAAACCGAACTCAATAATCCATTGAATTTGGTTAATTGGTTGATTTATTAGCTAAGGGGCAATTACTATTTTACATAGGGCCAGGCTTTCCCCTCAAAAAATTTTTAATTATCATTTAAAAATAGCATTTTGTGTTTACTTCGGTTAACTTTGTCTAATATTAAAAGTACTTTGATGAGCTGACACATTCATGTGCAAGAAAATATGCAACAGTAGAAGAAATTGAGAAAAGGCCAAATATTTTTTTACAGCACTGTAACTTAATAATACTGAATGTTTGAGTCATTTCTAAATTTGTCCAGTAAATGAGACTGCATTATATTAGGTGCTATATAAGAAATGGAAAACAAATAAGAAAACATGAAAAGCAACCATGATTTGATGGTTTTTCTCTGTCCATGACATTAATGTTCTTCTTTTAATTGGGTTTAGCTAGATATTTACTTGTTTGTGCATGATGCACAGGTGCTGTCATTCATTCAGTGCAAGTTTGTGATTTCCCCCAGACATAATGCCAAAGACAAGCAAATTTAAACAAGACATCTCTTTAAAATATGCCATCTGCCAGTAGGATCATTCTATATTGGGGCCCACTAGTAAATACTGTTTATATATAAGTATAACAATATTTGCTCCATTGCAATGCTCATGCCATATGTAGACCCTGGCCTCTAACTAGTACTCTAACTAGTACTTTTAGCCAACTGTAACCATATTCTAGTTGAGCCTCTATAAATGTGGATCAGAGTTTTTGGGAATACAATGCCTTTTAATCTTTTAAACGCTTGGCTTATTATTTAATTATTCTTCTTAAAGCATAGTTTTCAGTTACTATGAACTATTCAGTAGCTACTCCAAAACTAACAGAAAAAGTAAGTAGTTACACGGTGAGGAATAAGTGTGAGTCTACTGTGCACAGCTCATGCATTCTTTCTTTGACTTATTCCTACAAAACCAACATAATGAAACATATTGAATGAAATGAAATAATGGTTATACTAAAATCTAAATAGATTTTACTAGTTTCTACTAACATCTCTTAGTATTTTTCACATTTTCATATTTGGTTGGACTATTACCTTGACAGATTGAATCGTATCTCCACAATCTTACTGTCTTTTCCAGCCTCATTATAGCCACTTGCTTGTATGAACATTTCCTTTGTCCTCACACTGTTACATATCAATGACAGACAACAAGAATGGAAACAAGGCCCCAATTAAGACTGGTCCTGTTGTGACTGTACAGAGACTACAAATGAACCCATGCATACAGCTGCATAATAAGAAACCGAAAGGAGAGAATACAGATATATATAACAAATAAGAATTTCAGAATCACTGATCAGATTGGAATAGACTTGACCTTGTAATAAAGGCGCTCGATAGAAAACAAACAAACAAACACATCAATATTCATTTTAGTCTGAATGATCTCCCTTACCAACAATGTGAGATTGCAGAGGCACTGTCCAAATGCAGCATGATATCAGCGTAATTACCCGCTGCATATCAAACTGTAATATCTGATTTTTGGCAGCATTTGTATCATGCATTTGTCACTGTGTTATGTAGAGGCACACAGCATCTGAGAAGCAAATGATGAGAAGCTCAATGTTGGTAGCCTACAGGAAACAGAATCTGTGGAAAAGGAAGATAAAATAAATGAACATGAAAAAAACCTTTCAGATTAATGATAAACCTGTAACCTTACAATGTTAAATGAAACAACAGGGTAGACAAAACAAGGTGTAGAATCTATTGTCACTGGATGATTGACTTATTTCACATGGCGATTTATATATTTTTCTATAATGAATTACTATGCACTTGTGAAGTGCGTTTCCAACGCAAGCAGACTGTGTCTACACATTTTTGGCAGCTGAGGCATTAAACAGGGGCCCAGGCGCTGTCTGAGCTGTCCATGGTGCTGATCTGTCATCCATATGGGATGCATAAAGCTGACGGCCTATAATTGGCAATGCATTCCTGCTATGCTAGTTATGTCAAAATAAATCCATTACAGATGGCTTACTGCTTTACTCAAATACTCAAAATTGTTGGAAAAAGCCATAATTACCAGTAATAAATTCCCTGTAAATTCTTTATTCAAATACAATTGAGGAATATTGGATACATCATAAACACATCTGAATATGAAAGCTCAGTCCCCAGAGCAAAAGAGTCCACAATAATCATTATTTGTATGGATATCTTTGGTTATTATCTATTTGCCTTTACACATCATGTTTGAAAATATTGCCAGTTTGGTTCTTTTGTTGTTTGTTTTGCTGATACAACAGTTTTCTAATTCCCCCGCTCGCTAGGTGCCTGTTTGTGTGAATATATGCTGATGTTACTACCCTCTTTTTCAGGAAAACATTGTTTTTGTTAATGGACAAGCTGGACAGTTGTTTAATACATGTTTACCCATAGATTTGTTGCCAATACTCCTGCTGATTTCTGCTGATATATCACAAACACCTGTACTCATGATCATTCATCCAATTATCCAACCAGGCAATCATGTGTTGACAGCACAATGGATAAATCATGCAGACGAATGTGAAGAGGGGCAGCATGGTGGCTTGGTGGGTAGCACTGTCACCTCACAGCAAGAAGGTCCCGGGTTCAATCCCTGGGAGGAGTGGTCTGGGTCCTTTCTGTGTGGAGTCTGCATGTCCTCCCCATGTCTCTGTGGGTTTACTTTGGGCACTCCGGTTTCCTCTCACAGTCCAAAGACATGCACATTAGGTTAACTGGTATCTCTAAAGTGCCCCTAGTGTCGGTGTGTGTGCCTGCAATGGATTGGCGCCCTGTCTGGGGTTGATCCTGCCTTGAGCCCTGTGCCGCCAGCTGGGCAGCAGCTCTCCTGTGACCCTGGGGACAGGAATAAGCAGTTAAGAAGATGAATGAATGTGAAGAGCTACACATCAAACATGAGAATGGGTAAAAAATAAAAAAAAAAGTGATCTCTGTGATTTTGACCATGGCATGTTTGTTGGTGCCTTGTATACTGATCTGAGTATATTAGAAACTATCTGTTCTCCTGGGAATTTCACAAACAACAGTGTCTGTACAAAACAAACTGTAAAAAACAAACAAACAAACAAAAAACATCTAGTGAGTGGCAGCTCTGCTGTCTGAAACGCAATGTTGATGAGGTCAGAGGAGAATGGCCTGATGGGTGGATGGCATTTATAACTTAAATAACCATTCTTTACACCTGTGGTGGGCAGAAATCATCTCAAAATGCACAACACATTGAGGCAGATGCACAACAACAGCAACAGACCACACTGGGTTCCACTCTTGTCAGCCAAGTGCAGGAATCTACAATGGACACAGACTCACAAAAGCTGTACAGTTAAAGAGTGTAAAAACATCATTTGACCACATGAATCAATGAATCAATCAATTTCTGTTGTGCTTTTGTTGCATCAGCTGCATGAATCAATGGATCCAACCTGCCTTGTATCAACGTTTCAGGCTTCTGCAGGTAGTGTAATGATGTGGAGAATGTTTTCTGTCACACATTGGTCCCCTTAATACCAATAGGTCATCATTTAAATGCTAAAGACATTTTGAGTATTATTGCTGACCTTTCTCCTTTATGACCGTTTATGATTTTATTTTATAATACCTACTTCCAAGTCATATCAAACTGGTTCCATGAACATGACAAGAAGTTTGATGCACTTGTCCTTCCCAGTGACCGGATACAGTGGGTATGGAAAGTATTCAGACCCCTTTAAATTTTTCACTCTTTGTTTCATTGCAGCCATTTGCTAAAATC
>JAOVVH010000052.1:22480614-22498332 GCA_028566435.1 Scorpiodoras heckelii
CGCTCCACCCGGGGATCGAACCCGGGACCTTCTTGCTGTGAGGCGACAGTGCTAACCACTACACCACCGTGCCGCCCTCAATTTATAATGATATTAATAAACATTTATTCCTATTCACTTTAAGAAAGTTGTGTGATTCACATTTGGTAAAGAGATGTCTTGGCTTGCTATGACTGACACATTAAGATGGTAAGACTGAGGAAAGTTAAATGAGGTTTTCTTAATTCCTTTAAAAATGAAGTGGTGCCCCCTTTTAATACATTTTATTAAAATTGCTCATATCACTACAATATTTACTCATTTTCTTTTATTACTTTATGGACTGGGAAATAACAGCCCATCAGCCTGCACTTGGGCCCTCCCCTCCCCCCACCCTAACAGCTTATTGTTTAACATAATGTTAAACATATTGGAAAACATAATGTTTGTGTAGTATTTTAAAACATCCTGCTGTATTTCCTTTGCTTTTTTTTATCTTTTCTATTTGATTTTCTTTGAAAATGTAGTTTATTTATTTTATCATGCTATAATTATACTATAAATTTGAAAGGCACTGATAAAAAGTACATCTTCACCCTGAGCAGAATGAATTAACCCCCCCTACACACACCTCACACCCATTCTTCCTCATCGTAGGAAAAAAAAATGAATAATGCATGTGTGAGAGAAAAGAATGTGGGAGGCAGAAGTGTCACATCAAGCAGGATTGACTAAGTTTACCACAAAGCCCACCCCCACATACAGACACACACAGAGCACCGTCATAGGCCACCATGACACAGAGCTGAGGACATTTATTCCATTCCCCTTAGAGATCAGCCATATATGTGCATGTATATGGTTGGAAAAGTAGACAAGTGGAGGAGGGTTGCACAGCAGTCAAATGCACTTAAAAGAAGAAGAAGTAGTGCAAATGTCCCGTCCATAGAAACACAGTCCCTCAAAACAGGAATGCTTTGTTCTAACTATAAATAGCAGATAGTGGATGAACTATATGACATATAAATATCTATATGACCACTGACCTAGGTGGTTAAGTGCTGCAGAGTAGTACAATATAAAAAAGAGTTTGATTAGGAGGTGTCCTTAAACAGGCTGCTCTGACATATAATCAATCATCTAATCAATCAATCTAGTCCTATAGGTCTGCAATTAAAATTGCATATGATATGTAATTAATAGTTAGTTTTCAAAAAATAATAAATGTATAAATATACATTATGTCTGATTGCATTACAAGCAAATGCTTCTATTAAATGATTGACAAAGATCTTGCATAATCCGGGAAAGAATGTCTGTACTATTCTAGCACTGTATTATGTTTAGCCAATCAGGCAAGGGCTTCACAAAAGCAGAGCTTTTTGATTCATCATAACCAAATGAAGTGTTGGGTAATCTGCTTGGACAGTATAGAGAGCTAAGCTACCAGTTAAATGAATCTTCACTACCCTGAAGCTACCCCCAGAGAATGTAAGCAACACCAAACATGCCAAAAGAAATTAGTGTCCAGGAATACAGTTCTTTCCCTTTTGTAGGCGTCAGCACAAGGATTGGTACTTGGAGTTGCCATCACTTTGCAGCAGTGATTATGGAATACAGAAGGGCTTCTGTGTGGTGGTGGTGTCATGCACTGACCCTTAGTTTTGCTTTCAGACTGCAGGAGAAATGTATGCATCCATTATGATCCAGTATGCATCAGTTTCAGAAATTCTCAGGAAAATGTAACGGATGTTATCGCACTACTGGATCAAAAAGAGCTTTAGTATTGAAAAGCTATTTGATACAAAAAAGAAGTTACAACAAACAAACATTGATGAACATGACCTCTGCTCACCATAATCAGTATTGTTAACTCTTTTCAGGGAAAAGTTGCTAATACATACTCAATATGTCCCTAGAAGTTACCAGATGATTTCACTAATTAATTTGCATATTCATTGGATCACAATAATTATTTACATATCAAAATAAGAATAGAATAGAATAGAATAGAATAGAATAGAATAGAATAGAATAGAATAGAATAGAATAGAATAGAATAGAATAATTTTTTTAAATAATAGCCAAAATTATCATTTGTTTTTGTAGAAGTCACGGCTCCACAAAATAATTATTTATGTATTTACAAATTTGAATGTATATACGTATAAAATAAAATAAAAGCAAAAAAATTATATAATAATATACAATGAAAAATGTACACAAAATAAAGCAGTATCAGTGACTAGTGGGAAATAAACATGAAGGATGGAATAACTCACTTTTTTAATTATACTTATAACCAAGTAGAGAAATTAGACAAAAAAAGAAATGTGTAGCATGTGCTCCTGTTTCTGCATTTATGTTTTGCATTTTATTGTTGACATTTTCGCACAAATTGACACAAAGTAACTTAGAAGAAGAAAAAACAACACTTAATATCATTACAATTAAACGAAATTTTTAAAAATGTAAATGAAATGCTACTGTTTCTACATTTATGTATTGAATTGTATTTATTTACTTTTTAACTTTTGTTTAATTATGATGATATTAAGTGTTACTTGTGTCATTTTGTGTGACAATGGCAACAATTTCATTTCCATTTTATAATATAGTATGTTCATTAATCTCACCACTTATGCCCAGAATTAGAAGGCCTTCGGCAGCAGATGCAGCACACATTAAGGATATTAATCTTGTGGCCCACTGATGACACTGACAGATCAAGGCAGAAATTAGATTTCTGGGTCCCCTGATATTTTAGGTTAAAGCCCAACACCTTAGCTGAGTTCTTGTTTATTACCTCCTGCAAAAGTAGGTAGCTCTGAGCTACATACACCCAACATGTGTCACTTGTTTTTACAGAACTTGTATGAAATTTACTGTATATTTAGATGGAAGGTGTAAGGGAGGACAATTATTTCAAGTCAATCCTGGCCAAAAAAAAATTAAAATAAAAACTAGAACCTATTAACATGGCATTATATGATATTTATAGCATACAATAAACGTAATAGTAGTGGGGTGGAGATTTCACTGCTGGTCGTGTCATACATATGTGATGCTTCAGTATGGCTGCCACCAGCCTCCTCACAGACCTCTCACATTATTGCCCTACTAAATAATTCACTACAGCAGCTCATAGTGCTTAAAATGCATGTGTGTATGTGCATATATTTCGCAGCCTACAGTGAAAAGACAGGCTTATCGACACGCCTCCTACTACATTACATAGATACCGTGATGCTGATTGGGGAGTGTGATTTGTAGCATTGATTAGTTTCAAAGTGTGGCTCGCCAATGGGTGAACGACAGATGGAGTTTATGATTCAATCCTAATGTTGGAGTACACACCTTCAGGCTAAGATGTAATTCACTTATCAGAAGGTTTAAGTTGCTTGGCAGCGTTAGCACAAACAATGTGAAGGATGTGATGCTGTTTGTATTTCAATCAGGACAAGATACAAAATAACTAAAAGTGGAATACACTGTATAGCACATGCAAAAGAATTGAGAATTGAGAAGAATTGCACTAATAATAGAATAAATACACAACTTTAAGAGCAAGTAATGGGATGTGATTGTCATATAATTTTATTAGTAATCAATGACTAGTCATTTTGCATTCTGACTGTCATAAACTCAATTACGCATTTACCTGCCTCTAAACATAAAATACTTTGGGCTTTATTTAAGTGATCATAAAGCAATGCAAATGAGATATTTAATTAAATCAGCTTCTCTCACTATCCTTACATACCGAACACTTTGATATTTACATTAAAACACAAGAATAGACATTATTTACTGAATTTATATATCAACTTGCTGTGGTAGAAATAACCTGCTGACTGAATATACAGCAAATATATTTAGTCTTATTCTGTCATTATATTTTATGTAAATATACAGTACTGTGCAAAAGTCTTAAGCACCTTATTGTTTTTAGGTACAACTTTACTTGTTGACGTTTTTTTTCTTTGAGTTCTGCATTATTGGGCCAGTACAAAAAGGATTTTATATTTACAAACATTACTTTTCCAACAGCAAATTAAATGTTACACAAAAAATTTTGCATGTCAGTAATGAAAGCAACACATTACATAACAGACCACTTTTCAGTTTCAAAAACCATAATGAAGCCTGCTGAGTTTTGCATGCAAAAAAAGTGTGACAAAGTCTACAGAAGAGCTGTGGAAGATTCTCCAAGATGCTCAGTAAAACTTACCAGCTAATTTCCTGATAAAACTGCACACATTGTATCTGGGAACACTGTTTAAGAAAAAGGCAGACCAAATATTGGCTTCCTTTAAATTTTTTTTTATATGAAAAGTGGTCTGTTATTTAGTATATTGCTTTCATTACTGACATACAAACATTTTTGTGCAACATTTTAAATTTTTGTTGGAAAAGTAACGTTTGGAAAAATCACTGACTCAATAATGCAGAACTCAAAAAAAAACAAAAAAACATCAGTAACAAAAGCTGTACCTAAAAACAATAAGGTGCCTAAGACTTTTGCACAGTATTGTCTTAGTGAAAAATAAATGCAGAGAATAAAAGTAAGCACATAGCCATGCAAGTTTTAAATAACTCATGATCAACCAAAAGCAGCTTCTTAAATCGTTTCCTTATGAATAGACACGTAATAGCCACATCAGTGTTCATTCAATCAGTAAATGCTTTATCCTGGTCAGTCATGATGGATCGAGGGCCAATTGTTTGAAGCAGTAATACGCCCTTGATTTGACACTACTCCATCAAAGGGCACAATGGGCACACATTTGCACACTCATTCACACCTATGGGCAATTTAATGTAGCTAATCTATTGTACATGTCACTATGTTTCATATAAAATAATTAGGTCTGTTGTCTGTTGTATTTACTTACTATTTGGAAAAAATGGCAAGTAGTATGATATAAACACTGAACGGCTTGAATGATTGGGTTGTAAGAAATGTAAAGCTGTAAAGCTTTGAATTCTTGAAGTCTTGAAAATAACATTTATCCCTGCCTCTGCACTAGTCTAGGGGGTCTCAGAACCAAATCCTATTGTAAATTTTGAATGTCACACTTCCTTTTGCAACGCTCCACCCAAGTCAGTGCAGCATGTCAATTTTTGACTACAAAAATACTAACAGTGCAAAAACATAAAAATCTTTGCATCTGAGATTTTTTTTTTCTTTTGAATGTAAAAGTTTTTCTAGGTTCAATATTTAGTTGTTAGTGACTTTGGTTTGTTATTGTTATTCTACATTTTTGCTCAATACAAAAGAGCAATGAAATACTGAATAGGCATGACTTTAATTGGCACAGCCAAATGCACATAGGAAATGATCAGTGTCAATATAAAGTGGAAGAGAAGTGCTCTTAATAACCCATCTCATAAAATATGCATTAGCCCATAATAAAACAACACAAAATGATCTGCAGATATTCCACAGAGCTAAAAAATGAAAATGCATCATCTACATGTGCACTTGTGTCATATCATAGAGAAATTAGTTGCATTTGCAATTTGCTGTAGTCAGTCGTGTCTCAGGGAGCCAAGCTTGTGTTTACTATTGAAATCCAAACAGATTGCATTACATCTCTAAACATTGATGTGCTCATCTGAATGCCAAAATCTCAACAAAAAGTGCATCCAACTTCATTCTGATTGTTGATCCATAAATGATGATGATCTAGACTCCACTACCATGTTTGATACTAGAACAGCAAACACTTAAACATGTATTAATACAATGTACATTAGAAAAATCTCAGCAGCCAAATCTTTTCAGGCAATTTCAGCCACTAGTAAAAATGTCGTTTCCCTAATGTGGGCACTATGTCATCTGAATACAGTTGACACCCATAAAGCTTTCACAATTTTTATAGTTATAGATGATCTATACCTCTTGTGGGGCTTCACCTGGCAAATATGTTTTGCTTACAGTCTGCAAACTTCCATAAAACAAGTGCACATCTCTCAATGTAGCTATCTATGTCTCTTTGCAACAGCCTTACAGCACTGTTCATATATTTCCAGCAAATGGTCCTTTAATAATTCATTATTAGCACTACTTAGAGGCTCAGAGCGTGCCCTCTTTTATAATGCATGATCTTTATAGCAGCTGATGTCCCACAGCAGTCAGCTGAGTGACAGCAGCCCATGACTGATAAAACCTTTTGTTCATCAGGTAAAGTGAAGGGTCTCACAAAGCATCCGCCTAATTGTGGTAGCTATGGTAGCTCAGCATAAAGGTTCACACCAGTAAGCTGAAGCTTCTGAGTTCAAAGCTCATCACTGCACGAGAACCTCTGTTGGACTATTCATTTACTGGTTTATTCATTTATTCATGACATCACAAGAAGACTGATACACAACCTAAGAAATAATTTTATTTCATTGTTATCACAATTTATTTTATATGTGTGATATGTTGTTTAAAGTGTGCCGTATTTTTCTAAGCCCCAATGTTCCATGCAAAATGTTTGTTGTGAGTTTGAATTCATATTATAAAGTTTAATACATATGAAATATGCAACAGGCTCCTCCAGTCCTCTCACAGGATCATCGAATTGAAATGTTTACAATACCTTGATGTACAATGGTCATCATACATACAATATTAGCCCTACATGAGATGGCTGCTGTGTGCACAGACAGTAACCCAAGTTCAGAATCAAACTGGGAACCGTGAATCTCTGTGGTGGCAACACTACCCCTTGTTCTTTGAGTTTATTATAATTTATTCTGCCTATGATTTGGCAGATACAATACGTTAAATGTGAAATTTCACTCATTTCTCAGGTCTTATTCTTGTCAAAACTGACACATCAAAAGATTAAAAATATAAGGGATTAAAAATGAATTAAGTTCTTCTTAGAACAGTCATAATATATAGCCAGAATATGCAGCTCATGAGCCTGGTCTAATCTCAGTTGTTGTCATGGAGAATCATGTGACAAGCCTGGGATATTTAACAGGCACATCAAAAGATGTGATCTTTGCAAAGGTTTGAAAAGAACTTATAGACAATAATCAGATGTGAAATAAGTTGAAAACCAGATTTTTTCATACATCACCTGCTTGGCAAGTGTGATCTTGTGTCATTACATTTGCAAGTCCTGTCAGCCTAACACAACTCAAAAAAAATCTACCGTTATAAAAACCTGTTGAGCAGCAACCCCGTGGCTCTCACCTTGCTGGTTTTTGAGGTGGAAGTGACACATCTATCAGCACTCATTCTGTAACTGCTGACAGTGCTGGTTCCATCAATTATTTAGCTAGAGGGCTGTTTTTAGCCAGACTCCCAGTACCACAGAAAGCCATCTTTATTTTCAAGCCTCTGCTTGGAAAAGAAGATCAATACAGAGTGACACCTTGACAAGCGTAAGGTTGTGACTTATCTGAACAGAGCATTTATGTCCCCAGACCCCAGCAGCTGATGCGTATGTTCTTGCATGCAGAAGCTCAGGTCAGTGGTGCATCATGGGACCCAAGGGACCATGTCTTCCCTTTGCCATCATGCACTTTGAAGTAATACTTAAGTATGATCACAGCCTTAACCATGTCATCCATTTGCACTATTTGGTTTCTCTCTCTCTCTCTCTCTCTCTCTCTCTCTCTCTCTCTCTCTCTCTCTCTCTTTCTCTTGCACTTTCACTCTATCACACACACACACACACACACACACACACACACACACACACACACACACATGCTTACCCAGGTTAGGTATCATCTAGGACAGGCACAGAATACATTTACAATTTATATAATAAAATGCACAGAAGTACAATACAACAAGCATTGTACAGTAAGGGCAGTACCTCATGATTACACTGTAACTAATTACAACAGAGACTAAATTTGATTACAGATGACACTGTTTTACACTAAAGATATAAGACATTTATATTCATTGGAATCAATACACTTAAACATGAGAAAGAAAAAAATATCTCAAGGTGAATAGCTAATCTAATTTAAGAACTAATCTATCACCAAAATACACACAAAAAAATAGGTATGATTATAGGTATATCCTAAAGTTACATACTGGAAAAATTCATACAAAAGAAAAATCAGAGCTTATACAGTATATGGACTCATATACCATATGGCTGTAAGAATTCTTATTTTTATCTATTTATTTGCAATTTCTATGGCCTTAAATATTGGGATTTTAGTATTATTCATTATATACAAATTAGAAGGCAAGTTGGTGTAACAATATGAGATTTACGGAGAACATGTGGAGATTTAGGATTTTTGTATACAGTTGAAAGAGAATATGCATTAGGTCAGGGAAAAAGTAAACAATGTCCAATATAAAATCAATATATTTACATTTGAAATATACATTGAAGTACCCGATAAACTGGTATAGCAGTTAATACTTGGTAGGTCCCCCACGGGATCTTGGAGGGAGCATTGCAGTCTTCATGCTGATGTTTGTTGAGACCCCAGCATTGAACTTTGATGTTACTTGAGGCAGTGTTACACACGTATCACATGAGACGATTCTTGCCAGCTGACACTGGTCATGTTCACCCAGAGTCTTTTTACAGCAACACTGCTGTCGTAAGTTCAAGGTTTTGCTGGAATTCTTGTAGACACGGTACACCAATGCTCATATGTTAAAATCTAAACATAGCTTTTACCTCTGATATGCTATGACCCATCTCACAAGCTCCAGCTATTAAACTGCACTGAAAATCACAAAATTGTGATAACTTGCCATTCTCTAACTCTAGAAGCTTCCATAGATGCCTATTGCTTTATATACACATTGGCAGATGCAACCAGTGCTGTGCATAGGTGGTGTTGCTATCTATTTTGCATAGGCTACTGTACCAGTTTTTCTGGTACTTCAGTGTATAGTTTGTGCAACAAAAAAAAAAAAACAGTGTAGCTAATGCTGCTGTTCTTGTTCAGCAGTGCAGCTGAACCTGTCTTGACACTTGTCCAAAGGGCACATTAACTGATAATGGATCTTGCACCCAGTTTTCTTAATAATATCACTGTTTTGATGGTTGAGTTATGCAGAGATGGACACACACACACACACACAAAAGCATGTGAAATATTACAGATCTTTTCCAACATGTTATCCCCTGAGGAGCATTTGCTCACCATACAAGGAGACAGTATAGCATCCCACTGGCAGAGGTTAGCCACTTCAAATGAGTGGTATGCTTGCACCTTTTGCACTTTCGATAGGTCTGACAATGCACATAGCAGTTATAAAGGTCACTAACATGATGTTGCATTGATCTCGTATAATGTCATCCTGTCTATGGGAGATTGTTATTCACTTTCACAATTTCAACTACAGCATCAGTTTCCTGCATGACCTTTTTCAAACAGGACACAAACAGAAAAATGTCACTGGCCTTTGTGAGAGGGCAAAGAGAAGTTGTGAGTGTATGTGATCCTTTCTATGTGGTCATTACATCACATCTGGGCCAGATGAAAGCCTTTATTCCAAATCCTGTAGATTTTCAATGGATTACTTTTGCGAGGTTGATTAATATCCACCTCTCATAAGTAACCCATTGAAATCTGTTTGACACAGGTTTGCATCATGTGTAGTACATGTTTCTGATATTAAGAAAGGAGAAAAGACATAAGCAGAAAGGTCTTGTGGGTAGGATATTCTGTGGTAAGGTCTTTTTGTGGTAAGTATTATCATCCATGTCATCCATTGAACATGGGTCACTATGCATGATTCAAGAATGATGGGGTGGAGTGTGCATGGTTCTTTGGGACAATTGAATTATCTGTAGAGACCACCCGCTATACCATTCTTCAAGCCTTGACTATAGGTAACGTTAAAGTAGAACTGGTAAAGAACAGCACCCAGCAAGGTTGGTGGGGCTTTAAACAATTGGATGATTTAACAAACTTAAGCTTCTAAGCATTAATTACCCCATCTATTGTCTGCAGTCTTTAAGGGAGACTCTGAGAGCCAGAAACTGTCTGTTCCTAATATCGTTCAGCAATCAGGAGGTCTGGGTTTCTTAAAATGGGGGCTGGATGAAAGTATCTGTGAGGTTGACACTCCATTTTAACATCTTAGTTTTCCATTTCAGTAAGGATGTGTGTGATAAACCTTTCACAGAGATTGATAAGGAATCACTGAAGTACTGTCGCTGAGTAGGGTTGTAGCTCAGTGGTTAAGACATTGGACTACTGATCAGAAGGTCATGAGTTCAAATCCCAGCACCACCAAGCTGCCACTGTTGGGCCCCTGAGCAAGGCCCTTAACTGCTCAGTTGTATAAATGCTGTGACACCCTAAATGCTGTAAATGTAAATGTAGTGAATTCTGTGACATTTGAGTCAATGAGTCCATTCATCCTGATTCACCATACTCACAAATTTGACAGTGGAATATATGTTTAGTACATGTTAAAAGGCTTGTTCTAAGGGACAAAAGAATGTCATCTTTATAAATTATCACAAACAAAGTGCCTGCAAGATGAAAGGTGCATTGACCAGTCCATAATACATCACCAGATATTCATGGTGCCTGGACATCATGTTGAGCACCACCTTCAGATCAGGTTATATGTGTTTTACAAGTTCAAATTTGTGAAAAGCCAATTCCCACAAATCTCTAAAATCCCTGAATCCAGCAGCAAAGGGAATCTGTACCTGACAGTGACTGTACTGAGAGCGCTAATGTTGACTGTTGCTATCTGTAAGCTTCCCTACTTTTGCCTTAGAAAAGGACAGGTGGTAAGCTATGCTTAATAGCAGTTTAGATGCACAGAGGAATTACCCAGAAGGTAGACAGACTCTTTACTTTATATTGTATCGGGGAGGGTGACTCTGGGGTTGCAATTGGTTAATTCCAGGCTAGGCTTACAATGTGCTGAGGGTTAGCAGGAGCATGTGACATGGTATTTCAGTAGATGTAGACCAATTCCTCCATAGCATATGTCATTTGCTGGACTGGTTGCTCATAGGTTCCTAGCAACATAGTTTGAGCAGCAAAAGCAGATCATACTATATAAAATCCCTGTTATCTGGCAAACAAGGTGTCTGTAACAATGTGACTCATTAACATTATCCAAAGCACATAATCAGGAACACATAAAAATTTGGGAAACAATTCACAACAATAGGCCAGGTACATGGCAATCTCAGATATAATAACAACTTACAACTTACACAGACTCTGGGTTTGGCAATATTGCACAAAGATATAAAACAACCAGTCTTTATATACCCCTGTGCTCCCCATACTTTAATATTAACAAATCAAAGAAACATGTTTAACATGGGTGGCGGGGTGGTGCAGTGGGTAGTGCTGTCGCCTTATAGCAAGAAGGTCCTGGGTTCAATCCCCAGGTGGAGTGGTCTGGGTCCTTTCTGTGTGGAGTCTGCATGTCCTCCCCATGTCTGTGTGGGATTCCTCTGGTTGCTCCGGTTTCCTCCCACAGTCCAAAGACATGCATATTAGGTTAACTGGTGTCTCTAAAGTTCCCTTAGTGTGTGAGTGTGTGTATGAGTGTGTGTGCCCTATGATATATTGGCACCCTGTCTAGGGTTGATCCTGCCTTGAGTCCTATGCCGCCAGCTAGTCATTGGCTCTCCTGTGACCCTGGGGACAGGAATAAGCAGTTAAGACGATGAATGAATAAATTAATGGTTAGCATTTTTATTAAATTACTTCATGATGAACCATAACTTTCAAAATAATTTAAAAATGCACATAACCTCAAACGTTATACTCTTATGTTTAAATAAGCTCATACAAGATACAGAAATTGGCAACCATGCCCATGGATAATATACCAAATTTATTAACATTATATGAATCTTTTATGCACTGTTTGGTTTTAACACTTTCAGTCATATTTCTATAAAAACAAAAGAAATATGCTTTGAGTCTTTGCCTAAATACATTACACAGATTGTGTGCTGTACACAGGGCATGTCTCGGCAGGGCTTTCCAAAAATAATTATTTATTAAATATGTTCTTAACTTATTGCGTGTTAGGTTCAAACCCAGATCGAACCTCAGGTTCAATCTCCAACTCGCCATCCTGCTGCTGAGCGAGCTCGGGGAAATGATGAAACACAACCACACAGGAATCAAAAGTTCCATTTTATTGTTGATTGAGCAGAGTATATATAGTAGTCAGGATACACTGATTTGAGGTTCATTACATGTGTCTAATTATGATTTCCTATCTTCTATCTGCATGATCTAATCACAAAATAATCACGAGGGTGTTAGTAATGTCTAGATTTTGGAACTTAGTTTAGTAACTTTCTGCTTGGTCAGCAGGCAAGAATAAAAGCAGACATTTAGTAATGGAAAGTTATTTATTCAGAGCAAGAACAGAGAAGTAAAGAGAGAGTAGACGACAAGAACAGAGATGTACAAAGAGCAGAGAACACAGAGCCTTTGCAGCACCAAGGTGTATCCCTACATTGCGCTTAAATGTTCTTTAAAAATCTTGAAAATTACAAAGGCTTTATACTGAAAGGCTGCTGAAAAACAAACAAACCTAAAAACCAAAGTAGATCTGGCAAAATATTATTAAATGTCAGCCTAAAAAGTTGATTTGATTTGGTTGATACTCTGATTTGAAATAGACTATGTGGACAAAAGTATTCAGACACACCTCTTAATCATTGAACACAGTGTTTCATGGAGTCCCATTGCCACAGGTGTATAAAAATCAAGTAACTAGCAGGCTGCCTTTACAAACATTGTGAAAGAATGGGACATTCTTAAGAGCTCAGAGTCAGTTCATGAAATTTCTTCCCTACTAGATATTCCACAATCAACAGTGAGTGGTATTATTGAAATGTGGATGCATTTAGGAACCACAGCAACTCAGCCACGAAGTGGCAGACCACGTAAAGTTACACAGCGGGGTTGCTGAGTGCTGAGGCGCATAGTGCATAATAGTTACCAATCCTCTGTTGTCTCAATAACTGCACAGTTCCAAACTTCCTCTGGCATTAACATCAGCACAAAAGCTGTGCACTGGATGCTTCATGGCATGGGTTTCCATGAAAGAGCAGCTGCATGCAAGTCTTATATCACCAAGTAAAATGCCAAGCGTTGGATAGAGTGGTGTAAAGCACATAGTCACTGGACTCTGAAACAGTGGAAACATGTTTTGTGGAGTGACAAATCACACCTCTATCTGGCAGTCTATTGGATGAGTCTCGGTTTGGCAAATGCCAGGAGAACGTTACCTGCCTGAGTGCGTTGTGCCAACTGTAAAATTTGGTGAAGGAGGGATAATGCTATGGGGTTGTTTTCCAGGGATTAGCATAGGTCCCTTAGTTTCAGTAAAGGGAAATAATGCTTCAGCATAGGAAAACATTTTGGACAATTGTATGCCTCCAACTTTGTAGGAACAATTTGAGGATGGCCCTTTTCTTTTCCTGCATGAATGTGCCCCAGTGCACAAATCAAGGTCCTTAAAGTCATGGTTGGGTGAGAACTTGACTGACTCACACAGAGCCCTGATCTCAACCCCATCAAACATATTTGGGATGATCTAGAATGGAGATTGTCACAGCCAGGCCCTCTTATCAGTGTCTACATCAGTGTCTGACCTGAGAAATGCTCTTCTGGATGAATGGGCAAACATTCCCGCAGACACACTCCAAAATCTTCTAGAAAGAGTGGAAGGTATTTTAGATGCAAAGGGGGGACCAACTCCATAGTAATACTTATGGATTTTGAATGGAATGTTATGGAGATGTAATGTGTAGGTATCCAAATACTTTTGTCCATATAGTGTAAACCTGCTTACTTAGTAACAATACACAGAAGATAGAAAGCTATTCTTAGGCTGTCTGGTTTAGAAGTTGAATAATGTTATGCAAATTGTTATTTGTTGTTATATTTTATATGTGTATGAAAATGTCTTCCATTTTGCAGTTGCCCAGCTTTTTCAGTGTTTTCTATGCTTTTCCTGTGCACAGTGGTAGGGTCAATATAAAATATGAATATGAAAAAGATTTAAAGATTTAATCTGACTATGAAAATATTTTCAGCACTATACAGATACAGATAATGACATTGATTTACACCCCTTGAATTTTTCATTACTTCAGTTGTATAGACTACAGTTTTTTTTCAGTACACAAATTAAAGTAGGATTTCCTGTTTTCAGCATCCAGCTATGAAAGCTTTTATGCTTTAACTGGCTAATATATATGCATGAATTCCAGGAGACAAGTTGAGACAATCAAAAAGAAGATAGTATTCTTCTTTGTAGCTGCTAAGTACAGAGGTAATCTCAGGGAAGACAGCCCATATATTCACTGTAGACAAAATCACTCATTAATCTGTCTTCTATTCCTCTCTTTCCAGCGAGATCTTGGTAGCCAAAGATGCAGAGAACCTGTTGAAGTCATTACATATGCCTTTGGAGACCATCTTTGTTTCAGGTAGCAATAACCTGTTTCCATGGGAACTGTATGACTTTAACATGATACCGTCAGGGCTGTAGTTTTGGTGGAGCACACTAGAGCACACACTGTGGTAAAGTGGACCTATTTTTCATGCCTGAGGAAGCACATACACTAAACAATTATAAATACTGATTGCCAAAACCAAGAGATATGTGTAACCCTACTGTATTACGAAAACAACAAACACACATTGCAATACTAAAACCTAAAGATGAAGCTGGCATACAGACTTACCTTCCTCAATTTCATAATCACAGGGCTCTGTCTATTTCCTAACTGTAGTTAATTAATACTTCATTGTAAAGGAACAACATGATGTACATGAATTATAAGCTGGGCCCATAGAGGGTTAATGCTGTGCAGTAATGAATCCATCCACACCCACTCAGCATTCACAAAAAACAAACAAACAAACAAGAACACAAATAGTAAGATAACATGCCATACTAGCTTGTAGGGACTATTGTAAAGCTTCTCATTGTTCATTCCAAACATAGTAAAACCAATGGCTAAGATTAAAATGATTATTAAAGAATATGCAGTCAGTGTGGCCTTGGTTAGTTCTCTTGTCAAGGTAATGTCTGTACAAATTGCAACAATCTTGGTCCTTACTTGAGAGAACAGATGGGCAATGGCAAATGAGCACATACTATCAGTGGTTTTCTAGCTCCCCTGTTTATAATTAAAACAGAGCTAAAACAGTTTATTTTCATCAGAGTCCACTCTATTCACCTTGCGGTTTGGGCTCACTGTTGTGGTGGATCAAGGGATTTTTGGTGTGTAGCAGGACTAGTGTGTGACTCATTCTTCTAGAGTGCCATGCCACAGCTAAAGCCCACTGCCAGTGAAGCACTGGGTGCCAATAAAAGAAGGGAGAGAAACTGCAGGGATGTACATCTGTCTGACTTGGCACTGATGCTGTTCACTGGGAAAAAAACATAGACTGTGAGTGATTCCCTGAGCTCATCTTGCAAAACACTAATAATGGATTGCCATCTCAAGATTTTCTTTCCAAGGGCAAAATTTAAAGCTAAATTAATATGACTTAATGCCAAGACAAACCCAAAAGGGACATTGTTTTATTACTTACCACAGATGCTTTATTGTTTGCCTGAATAAAGGAAGGTACTAATTGTGTTAGATAACCTTGATTTTTGAAGCTTGAAGCCAAAACAACCAAATGTAAAACTCCTTGCAAGGTTCTTGCAATGGTTACCACTTTTGGCCTGATAATTATACCAGGTCACTCCAAATATTTCTTACTAAAAGCTTCATATTAATCATTGTTGTAACTGCATACAGGACACTGGTGGACAACTGTTAATGAGAAAATATTAAATATGGAACTGCCTGAAGCTGTCTAAACAAGACGAGTACAAAATTAATGCATGCTGTAAATTTTTGCACCTATAGGAAAATAGGAGCACAATTGGTGTATATGTATTTATAACATCAACCAGGCTTTGTATATGGTCAAATAAAATATATGGTTACTGTCATGTCTTGACTGTCAATCAGGTTTTGAACTGCAATATCCTGTAAATTAGCAGAAGTTGATCCCATCAGTCTACAAATGAGAATGCAAATAAAAGCAATAGATGGAGCAAAACAGCCCCAAAGCATCAATGATCTATTGTTTTATTATATAGTGGGTATCAGGTGTTCTTATTCTTGTGCACAGTCTCTTTTTTCCATCAAAGATGCTGATGATGAGGATGGAAGAAAGAACTAAGTTTAACAAATTTCAAGTATCATTTTTTCTTGTTTCTATGAAAGCTGTCAATAATTCAGAAAGCTATTAGAGATTTTTATTTTTTAAATCTGTTTAGTCTTTATTAAAATATCTCAAATCACCAAAACTTGAATTAAATTGGAATACAGTATCCAAGACTTTTAATCAATGTAACCAAAGAGTTTCAATAAAAATCCAATGCTATTAGAAAAAAAACACAGATATAGTTCTAGTTTTGGAGAGCCTTTTAAATCAGAATATCATGTTGGCGTGGCTTGGTTGGATAGTTTCCCTGTCACCAGTCATGCCTAGCATCCTCTGGCTAAGTGTGAGTGCCTACCACTGAGTTGTAGAGCTCAGCTGATGGAGCCATGCCAGTTTTCTTTAGCCTTTCACTGAGTTCAGATATTAGTCACCACTACCAAGACAAGGTCAGCCAGAACTGCACATGCCAAGTAATGGAAGTTGATGAGAGTTGCCTGTCCCACACTAAAATACTACAGCCATGCCTTATTTACCTTCTATTTCCAAGAGCTGTGGTGGTGGCAACTGGCGATATCTCAATGTGCCTATCTTCCTCTGAGAATGAGGAATGCATCTCCCTATTGCATCTCTATAAGGAATAACAATTAGCCCAACAGGAAAAGGGAAGAAGAAGAAAAGAATAAATAAATAGATGAAAATGCCAGCTCACCTTGGCTTTGTTCATTTCCCTAGTGTTCTCAAAGCATGGTGATGAAAGATTCATGATCCAGTATGGATTGAGTTACAAACACTTGATGTATTCTTTAAAATGCAAAAACAGATGGAAATCACTTTCCCTCTTAAAAGGTACCTTGAAAGACAATTGGAGGCTAAAATTATGTACAATCGATCTATTTGAACTTTACATGCACTCATTATGTTTACTGGAATGAATGATAGGTTGTTAAAAGATAATTCTCTATAGTTGGTCAAAAATCATTTAGACACAGAAACTGAGAAACCTAGTTTCAAGGACATTTTTTTGTATTCTAAGCAGCATTGTAAAATGTAATGGCACTGTGATATGGACTCAGATATGTAATGGTCCATTTGCAGAAGTTACAAAGTCAATTCACAATGCAAATTCTGTGAAAAATTTTGAATACGTAACTATTACAATGTATAGAACTGCATAACAATTTCCTGTACTTCCTGCACTTTAACATAGCTATAGATGTATATTATACTATATATAAGCATAGCTATAGATGTATATTATGTGCTATATAGGTTTACTGTTTATATTATAGCTGTGCTATGCATCTTCTCTTATCTTATCTTAACTTATCTTATCGTTCTTACCTCATCTTATCTTAAACTCAAAGTCCATAAACCAAGTGTAACTCAGTATTGTAAGTAATAGCGCATAGCCCATATATATATACTGGGGTTGGACAATGAAACTGAAACACCTGTCATTTTAGTGTGGGAGGTTTCATGGCTAAATTGGACCAGCCTCGTGGCCAATCTTCATTAATTGTACATTGCACCAGTAAGAGCAGAGTGTGAAGGTTCAATTAGCAGGGTAAGAGCACA
>JAOVVH010000052.1:22517909-22532399 GCA_028566435.1 Scorpiodoras heckelii
ACGCAGACACGGGGAGGACATGCAGACTCCACACAGAAAGGACCCAGACCACTCCACCCGGGGACTGAACCTGGGACTGTCTTGCTGTGAGGCGACAGTGCTACCCACTGTGCCACCATGCCACCCAGATAAGCTTAGTTATTACACTAAGTTTGTTATGAAGACAAGGTCAAAAGCAGACAAGACAAGATCAACACTAACTTTACTGGGTGCACAAGCAATAAGAAGATCAGCCTGGATCTGCTGTGGTGACATAACAATTTAACAAAGATTAAAAATGAGGAGCATGGTGAAAACCCTGATCATAGGCAGCGTCTAGATCAAAGTTGAAACAAGAGCAAGGAAAACATGAAGTTAACTTTAGGAGCTTGTGACAGCAACAGAAAAAAAAATTAATACAGATTTTCAGTTGTGCAGAGTTTTGGAGTTTTGGCATGAATGAAATCTCAAAGACTCAGTCAGTGAGTTCAAATCCTGTTTAACCACCCTCGGTTGCAGCTCTGGGAGCCTCGCATCACATCCCAGCCAATCCTTCCTACACGTCTACACAAATAGATAAACCAAACAGCACTAAATCTGTCAGGAAAAAATATCTTAGCTTCAAACTTGCTAAATATTACATATCTCTCAGTGAACAGATTTCAAACAGACATAAACACTACAACCTGTTCTAGTGTAGAAATCCAGTTCTTGACTTCGTGAACATCGAATTAAGCATGGTGGCACATTGGGTAGTGCTGTTGCCTCACAACAACAAGAGCCTGGGTTCAATTTCCTGGCTGGGCAACCAGGATTCTTTCCATATGGAGTTTGCTTGTTCTCCCCTAACAAGCAAACGCCAAACTGTCCAAAGACATGTAGTTAGGTGAGCTGGAAATACTAACTTGCTCCTAAGTGTGAATCTGTGTGATGGTCTAGTGACATGCCTTTCGCCCAATGAGTGCTGGGCAGTAGGATAAGTTGCTTAGATTATTAATGAGAACCCCTCTAAACTTTTTCTGTTACAATCCTGGAATAAGGCTATGTTTTATATTTTAAAAGACACACAGATATAATGCATATTGTTAACTGGTTTTTTTAAAAAGATATTTTATAATCATTGTATCCTGCTATATGATATGTATTGATTGCTATATGCTTGATTTTTTTTTTCAGAATCAAGGCTTTTTTGTTTCTCTTAAAATGGACTGTAGAGAACAACACAATACAAAGCAGGTTGTGAACAGATTTGTTTTTCATGTAGGATATGAGCACAATACAATATGCTTTTTTTTCCATGTGTAAAACTTTTAGCAACACCTGTAGGAAGTGTTTATCAAAACTATATCTAACTGCATGACCAAATGTTATATTAGTTATAAATGCAATGGAACAGGTCTGGGGGGACACCTAAGGAGATAACCCACGCAATTTGGTCCCTCAGAGGTCTGCAGTTGGCTGTGTTATATTAGGCCAGCCTTCTTGATCATCCCTTCCAGAGTTACTTTGTCTGCAGTTTCATTTTGCACCACCTGCTCCTTCATTTTTTTTTCTCACCAAAGCACTGCTAGAAAACAATAGAAAGTTATATATATAAATATGACTTTTGGAAGTGGAGGAAGCTGTGGAGGGGTTGAACTAGTGAAAAGGAGAAAAGAGGATGGGTTTCAGAAACTGTACCACAGGAACAAAAAAGTATTACTCAAAAAAATTATCTGATATATTGCAGACATGAAGAGACATGATGTAAATGTTCCTAATATAATACCATTTCTATTTTAAAATCGTTGAGGGTACATTTCACATTCAGGATAAAAAGTGATTAATTACACCTATTAGTTACCAACATTATTAATTTATTCCACTGCCCCAAATCCAAAATGAATGAAGTTCGTGACCAAAGGCAAAAGATCATCTTATCAATCACAAGTCCTATAAATCACTGTCTCAGTCTGGATGTCTGCTTTTAGGGGTGTAACACTAGGCATTCACCATACTAAGATGTACTAGGATATAGACTTTTATTTTTAAAAACATCTGATAGTGTGACACCATAACCACTGATTAATTAAAGCTTTGCATATGTAAAAAAAACAAAACAAAACATATATGCACACTTGAAAGCACCAAGAAAAACCTACAAGCTGATTTACTAACAGGGTCTATGTAGGTCTGCATCTTTCAAATGAACAAAATAGTACATGCTGTTAGCTTTTGCATGTATGGCTTACTGAATATGAAAAATGGGCATTTTTCTCTAAAACTGATTTTGCACACTAAATGTGATTTATCACTTGTTCAAAATCACTTAATTTATCTGAATGTTTCTTAAAATTATAACTGAATATTATTATGGTAATAAAATATGAAATTTTCGCTGCACGTGTGCTGATCGCCACAACGCTGTCTGTTAAAATATTTAATCTAATACCTAAAAGTTTACCCAAACTATTTATAATAATCTGTTTTCAGCCTTGGTGATGATGGCATGTGAAATAAAATGTCTCCTTTATGAAAAGAATGGTATTTTTCATTGTTTTACTTTTCATGTGTGTGACACACATGACCACCTTATTTGTCAGTAAAATGAATCTATATACATTAAACTACAGTCATGATTGTGTGATATACTGTATGCATGTATGGTATGTTGCAGTCATTTAACTTTATGTGGCACTAATTTAAATATAGTCAGCCTGTAGATGCACCCTTTTGTTTGACATTTTTTCCCCAACAAGCTCCCAGTGCAAGACATGTAAACCATATAATCATACTAAATACTTTTTAAATGCCAAAGTGTCTTAAGTTTAATATAATGAGCCAGTGAACAGCTAAACTTAGTCTGCTAGTTAGTTTATTGCTTGCAGTTGATATGAGGCATTCTGTTGACTAATTGTAATTACATAGAGCATTTTTAGCAGGTTTATTTAGCTAGTTATAGGTGTATTTTTGGTAAACAGGTTTATGTTAGTGGGCTTTTTCAAATAGGTTATTATTTCTACACAATTTAGAAGGTGTTTCCACTTTCTTTACTTTGTAACAGTCTGTAGTGTGCTGTTCTTTTAAGTTTACAACATAAGGAGGTCTTCGGGACTTACAAGCACTTGTGCTTAAAATTTTTTTTATTATGAAACATTAGAGATTTCTACTGGTTCTTCATTTATTTGAATGTGTATTGGGTGGTCTAGAATAGTAGTTTAGTGAGTTGTGTTATTCCTAGAGGCTCTTTGTGGTTTAGTTTTCTGATGGTAATCTACTATGAAAAATAGCCCTATTGGATTCTGGTGATATTTATGAGTAATCTGATAGTATTAGCCTCTGGTTACAATTTGTGATATTTTTTATGATAATATTTGATTGACTTAATGTTCCTTTATAGGTAAATTCATCTGTATAGTTTTTTACTGGTTAAGTGGTTCATGGTAAAATAATGAAGTCAGTGCTTTGTATAAAACATCATATAACATGTCTGGTTGGTTTGAAATGTGGTTTTTAGAAGACTCTTCAGTACCTATTTTATCCAGGAAAGAGCATGTCCTGAGTCTAGGCTGGAATATACCCTGGAATGGGACACCAGTTTTTCAGAAAGTGTTTTTTTTTCTTAAAAACTACAACAAAAATCCCATGTTCCTTATGGCGACCAGCAAAATGTCCCCACAAGGCCAAAAATAAGATGTCCCTACAAAGATATAAAAGCATGGTCTCTCTCTCTCACACTCTCTCTCTCTCTCTCTCTCTCTCTCTCTCTCTCTCTCTCTCTCTCTCTCTCACACACACACACACACACACACACACACACACACACGGGGAGAAATCTGGAATACATGTACAGACAGTAACAGGAATCTGGTGGAAATTACATAATGGATTCATGTCACCTTCCATTAAAATTGATTATATGATTGAAATCGTCACTTATTGTAATATTTTTTCTCATGTTTGCTAATGTTTTTCTAGTGTTTTGTGCTTTCTTTCAGCAGGGTGGAATATGTTAAGAGCATCCCTGCTACTTCCACAGGAGTTACACTTTGCCCTGATTAATCATAGGTGCAGGAGTGTAGGTGTGAGGGCCTGCTGAGAAGTGTAACCCTGCCTGCTTCCTGTGTCGGCTCTCACAACCACTTCTACACTAGGAGGACACTTGTCACACCTCCCTGCCTTCGCTGTAACACTTGACTCAAAGGGAACACTTCTCTTAACAGGTATTTCACATAGACAACCCTTTCCCTAGTGTCTTATTTGAAATCATCTTTTGAAAATGGGACTAAAAAATAAAGGCCAGACATTAGAGGACGTTAAAGTGAGGTAAAATAAATAAATAAATAAATATTAGTAAGAAAATTAATTTTCCACATAGTTTAGTCTTTCAAAGAAGGTATAGATATAGGGAGTACAGGTCACTGTTATTGTATATTGTTAATATGATTGGAGTTGCTTTTGTTTGGGTTTTTTTATTGTGAAGAAAGAGTGAGTTAATGATGGACATTAAGTAAACTGTTTAAACTCAGGAACAGCTTACAGACCTATGAAAACCAGTTTTGTTTCCCAGATGAGCTAAGGAGGTGATGGCTGGTCATTGGGGTAAACCTGGACTCCCTCAAATCTGCTTTTGGATGGCTAAATAATTTCTTATCATGTGCAATGTCTTCCACCTCCTTCATGACTGTTTAGTTAGCAGTGGGGCACTTTCAGTTCCAGGCTAGTTTGCCATGCTCCCCACAAGGAGCAGTATATCTCATTTTCCCTGTTGTAAAGCACAACCTATGGATATAACCCACCGAGACCCAGTGCAAACATATACATTTAATATTTATATTCATATAGTTGTTGTGTATGTTAGTGTTATCATAGCATTTCCATAGTTTTAAGGTAGCTGGTTCATGGTAGACATCTAATTTCTTTATTTGAAGCATTATTCATATTTTAAGTACTTGTAATGTCTTTTATTACACTATTTTTAAGCCTATGCTCTTCTGGAATGTGACCGCTCCATGACCCTGACACCCCCCCCACCCCCCATCATACAGACTGATGGGAAAGCAAGAGGACACAATAACACTGGTGATCTTAAGAGCTTCTTTATGAGTCATAAGATCAATAGAAACTTTATTCAAACCATCATGATGCCACGTCAAACACTTCTCAAATTTATGAGTCATTTCTATAAGTAGATTGCAGGGTGCAAAGTTATTTTTACACCAATCTAAATTAGCTAAACCCTAAACTGGATTCCAAATAGCTCCCTACTGCCTACATAAGTACACTACATTTAGTCTGAAAGCTGGCTTCCACAGCCTATGTACTTCTGACTCATTTACTGTTTCTGTGGATGGTTCCACGTGGATAGATTAACGATTTTCACATCGAAGAAACAGTTTGTTCCTAAAACGCACCCTTTACTCAGTGGATTAACTTAGTAGGAAATGGTAGAGTTTTACCAAAGAACTGCTGCTGTAATAATAAAGAAAATATCCTTTGAAAAACTTCTGGACTTTATAGTATACAGCTGTGAAAGAGTATTTAAAAGTCCATATGGGTTCCCTTTTGAATTCTTTTAAGGATTCCTCCTCTTCTCTCAGGGAGTTTATCCTTGGAACTGTTGCCTCTGTTTAACTCTTTGGGATCTAAATATAAATTTCCTTGCAGATTTCTGGAAATCTACATTAGGACAATGGCTGTTGTTGAAAGAGAAATTGAACTGAATTAAATAGAATTGAATACTATAGGAAGTCATTTAGGATTTAGGTTGAATGCTTATAAGTAAACAGGCCTAGCTAATGTGGATCACAGTTAACTAAGATCCTTTTCTATCATTCAAAGCAGAGAGGTCCTTGCTGTGCAGCCATAGCCTATATGTGATCCCATTTAACAAGTAACCTCATGACACGACACAGCTCACAACCAGAACCTGAAATAAATACTTTTGATCGTACACTGTAATGTGTTTTTTGTGGGTGTGCTGAAACTACTAAACCTGAGCAATGCAAATGGATTCCTCTTGCAGCAAGAGCACTTTGCAAACTCAAAATTAAGTGGTGGCAGGGAGTTTGAAATCCCATTCAGCTGTGAACATCTGACTGACCTATACATTACAATTTATGTATTTGAAGGCTCACAGTTTCTATTAAACTTTCAGTTATTTCACTTTCAACAGAACCCTCAGGATACCAAAGCCAAGCCTCATGCTCACTGTTCACTCTGAAAAATATCAGATATGCCTTACAAGATGTATCATTATGCTCCTCCAAATCTATTGCAGCAAATAAAAACGTTTTCTCTTTTACAACATTTTCCTGCTTAAAATTGCCAGGATATACACAGATCAGCAATAACATTAAAATCACTTGCCTAATATGTGTAGGTCCCCCTCGTGCCACCAAAATAGCTGTGGCTCATTGAGGCATTGACTCCACAAGGCCTCTGAAGGTGTGCTGTGGTATCTAGCACCAAGACATTAGCAGCAGATCCTTTAAATCCTGTAAGTTGCAAGGTGGGGTGTCCATGGATCTGACTTGTTTGTCCAGCACATCCCACTGATGCTCAATCGGATTGAGATCTGAGGAATTTAGAGGCCAAATTAACACCATGAACCCTTATTAAACCAATATTTTGGTAGGCGTTACATGTCAAAGTGACATCCACATGAATGCCAGGACCCAAGGTTTCCCAGCAGAACATCACACTGCTTCCGCCGGCTTGCCCTCTGCATCAAAGTACTTCTTGGTGCCATCTTTTCTGCAGGTAAGTGACGCACACAAAGCCAGCCATACCACATGATGTAAAAAACAGCATGATTCATCAGACCAGGCCACCTTTTTGCATTTATCCATTGTCCAGTTCTGATGCTCATGTGCCCATTGTAGGTGCTTTCAGTGGTGAACAGGTTTCAGCATGGAAACTCTGACTGGTCTGCAGCTACGGAGCCCCAAACACAGCAGGCTATGATGCATTGAGTGTTCTGACACCTTTTGATCATAACCAGCATGAACTTTTTCAGCAACCTGTGCTATAATAGCTCTTCTGTGGGATCAGACCAGATGGGCTAGACTTCACTCCCCATGCACGCTCATCACACTGTTGCCAGTTTACCGGATGTCCTTCCTTGGACCATTTTTGGTAGGTACTAACCAATGCATACCGGGAACACCCCACAAGACCTGCCATTTTGGAGATGCTCTGACCCAGTCATCTAGCCATCACAATTTGGCCCATGTCAAAGTCATTCAGATCTTTATGGTTGCCCATTTTTACTGCTTCCAACACATCAGCTTTAAGAACTGACTGTTCACATGTTACCTAATATATCCCACCCCTTGACAGGTGCCATTGTAATGAGATAACCAATGTTATTCACTTAATTTTTCAGTGGTTTTAATGTTGTGTCTGAACAACATATATGTATATACTGTATGTGTATAAGTGTATATTTGTCACATTTAAATGTTTCATAGACAACCTAAGTAAACAAAAAATGCTGTTTTTTTAATAATGATTTCATTTATTGAAGAGAAAATTCTGTTCAGCCCTACCTGGCCCTATGTGAAAAATTTATTGCCCCCTTTAGCTACTAAATAAACCAGTTAACCAAATTCAATCGACTAACACATTCAATTTCACTAGTCACACCCAGGCATGATTCCTGCCAGGCCTGTTGAATCTAAACTTCACTTAAATAGAACCTGTCTGGCAAGGTGGCACAGGATAGAAGGTCTCAAAAAGGCTCTGGGACTCCAGCAAACCACAGTAAGAGCCATTATCCACAAATGGAGAAAACTTGGAACAGTGGTGAACCTTCCCAGGAGCAGTCTACCAAAATTTCACCAAAGAGTGCATCGACAACTCATCCAGGAGATTACAAAAGAACCAAGATGAACATCTGAAGAACTGCAGGCCTCACTTACCTCAGTTAAGGTCAGTGTACGCGATTCCACAATAAGAAAGGCAAGGTGCAAAACACTGCTGACCAAATAGAACACAAAAGCTTGTCTCACATTTTCCAAAAACATCTAGATGACCCACAAGACATGCGAGATAATATTCTGTGGACTGATGAATCAAAGGTTGAACTATTTGGAAGACATGGCTCCCATTACATCTGGCATAAAGCTAACACCACATTCCACCATAAGAACATCTTACTAATGGCCAAACATGGTGGTGGTAGTTTAGATTAGACTGTACATACATTTTTTTAAATATTTATGTATTTCTTTATTTGTTTAGTGTGAATGTCAACATATTAAATCAGCAGTCAGCTGATGACCCTTAACATTTCATAGCATGTATAACACTGAAGAGGTGTGTCTAAACATCATGGACACAAATGCCCACCACACTATCAAAACAGTGTTGAGAACAGGCAAAGGCATGAAGCTGTGGAACATCATTAAGACTCTCTCACACTAAGCTCCGATACCATGGAAACAAATCCACAAAAAGCTAGCAAATGCCATGGAAGTAAATTCACATGCAGTCAGGTGAAGAAACAGAGATGATTGGGGGAGGAGGGCTGCAAAATTCTCCGAAGACACTGAATTTAAACACACCCCAGGGCCCCAGAAAGTAAATTTAACATAGATCAATAGCGAATAAGCTCACTGCAATCTGACCAGACTTCAACCTATAAATGTAGTTCTACTTTTATTTAAACAAACACATGGTCTGAATGATCTTCTCTTTAATCTCTTGCTTGCTCATTTGATATTCCATATAATCTATATTGCTTTAGGACCTTTAGAGGGCTATTTTCTTATTTGACATTTTACATTTTAAAAAGCTGACTGATTATGTCCATCAACTGTTTTTCAAGATTCTAATATAGTGTGTAATATAGTATATAATATAAAGTATGTCATGAATAATTCATTATGTTCATTTTAAGGCATTTTGGTGATTTGCTGTATGCATTCAGTCATACAATTTGGATTCTATATGCATAATTACTTGGCCATATATAACAGAGGCTTATTATTAAAAAACAGAATCTATTCCTTATAAAGTGATATTGTGAGGATGTTGGAGCTGGCTTTTGTACTTAGTTCAATTCAATTCAAGTGGCAGTATAAGAAAGAGCTATGTAAACTCTGTGCATACATATGAACAACATCTAATGGATCAGTTTGAGCTTACAGTTTCTACTGACCACTATTGGGTTGGACATTTGAATTTATAAAGCATAAAATGGCAGATATCAACCCTTTGTGAAGCCTTCATGCATGATAAATTACTTGTGGTGAAAACAATATAAGAGGATTCAATTTGCAAATGCCAAATAAGTCCTAATTGCATTGCCACTTTGTTGTGACCCAGGCTAAACTTGTGATCTCCTCAAAATGAAATTTATTAATGAGCGCTCTAGGTGCCATAAGGTCAGAGGAAAACAACATTGATTAACCCAGCACCTGCACTAGAATAAAACCTTTAAAAAATGCTTGTCTAACTTTATCATATGCACAACATCATCTAGTTATGCTGTGCCAATAGACCCTGGGGTGTAGGGGGTAAACTATGTGCTTTCAATAGCATTGTGTACTATACAGTTTATCATATATATATATATATATATATATATATCACATTCAATGTTGTATTATATATATATCAATTGAGCTGGTGATCTGGTGAAGGCCATGACATATGATTTAAACCATTTGCATACTCCTGAAACCATTCAGTGAACCCTCTTGCCCTGTGGATGGGGGCATTGGCATCCTGTAAAAGAGTACTTCACTCATCATGGAAATGTTTTAATATAAGATAAAGCTTTTATGACTTTATATTGATTTACAGTGACCCAACCATGGCAGCAAAATGCCCCCTACAGCACAACAAAGACATCAGTTTTAAGTTAATTTATCACTCACAATTTCAGTTTGTCTCTTGTGACCTCCCTTTGATACTTTACATTTAGACCTTAAAAAATGAACTCAAAACCATCAAAAGATCCAATTTATATGCAATATTTAATTCATTCCAGTCCACTAATTTATTGGACATCCGGCACTCCTAGATTGTTGTTATTTAGTATAACAACACTGATAAATTGTCTGTGTTCACTACATAAAATACCACTCCTAGCAATAATTCATTACATTAAAACCATTACTACAGTAACTACAGGATGTCAGTCAGTCTGTGCACTTTAGTCCTTTGGCTTCTTTGGAAACTATTTTTATTGCCAGAGCAAAAAGAAACAAAATATTTGACCATATTGTGTCTGAAATGGCAGTTAATCTATATTAAAGTTTTGTTTATGGAACAGTTGTATAAAAGCAAAATCACACTCATAAGCATGCTGTTTTCTTCAATATTAGCAGGCTATAATTAGCTGTGGCACTTGTGCCTACAGCTGAATCACAGCTGTGAAGATATTCACGACAACAGCACCCTTCCTCATGCAATATTGCTTAATTATGCCTGGAAAGTACATGAAGTAGTGAAATTATGTGTAGATGTTCATGTGTGAATAAGATTATGTAATCAGTGGTTGTCAAACCTTTTCGAGCCCAGTATCCCTTTGACAGAATTAAGAATTAAATTGCATGGACCCCCTCAGTACAGATTTGAACATGAAAATGATCCAACCATTCAAATATTAGGCTCATTATGCAAATGTGTACAGTAAATTATTTATTCACTGGCCCAATAGAGATTTTTTTACCCCTGAACTTTCCATCATTTCATTACAAAAGGCCCAAGTTGACAATTTTTTACACCTACTGATTTTGGGGTTATTGAGTTTGGTATTAAACCCATTCAATTCAAGTGACTATTCAAAGAGGTTGATTGCTATAATAACTCAATAATGAATATAATAACTTTGGTAATGGTTGATTTTTATTTCCAACACTGTTTATGTCAAACATTTTTTAAACCACCACCCCCCTGTGTCTGGGGGTCCCTGGCACCCAGGTTAAGATCCAGTTATCTAGATAAACCTGTCTAGCATGGTTCTTTAGTTGTCCTGCAATATTTAGCAATTTGGTAATTTGTGGCAAAGATTGTAATGATCCCACACAAGCGACTGGAGTCAAATGCAGACAGATGGTGACAAAATACAAACACTATTGAAAACACGGATTGTGGAGGCAATAGAAACAGGAACAGGGACAAAACTATAACGTGAAATACCAAACGCTCAGAAGAGAGATGAACTCGTGGAGAAAAACAAACACTACACACTCCGGTGGGAAAAAACTAGACAAGGCATAAAACAAAAATATTAGAGCAGTTCAAAAACACGGCAAAATGAACAGGCAAACAGTCAATGAAAAGAGGCAAGATCAATAAACTAATCCAGGAAAAACATGGCAGAAGCAAAACGACAAGGTGTTTGAGAATAATCCTTTGTTGATCCGTGCTGGGAAGTGCTCATTCTGTCCTTTTTATTTCCCAGCACGGAACTAGACTAATTACCCCTGATCACCTTCAGGTGGTGCAGGTCTCTGAGGGACTCTGGGAAACGTAGTTCTGGAGCGTAGTTCTCTGTTGGGGTGCCTTTGGTGCCCTCCCATGGCCGAATTCATAGCAGAGATGCTAAACATGTGTTTGTTTATAATGTGATCAGACATCATTAGTAGTCTGTGTAGTGATCCGGCCCAATCAGGTCCATTGATGAACAGAAAATGGTGCTTGCTATGTTTAGGGGAAAATGTAATTATTAAATATAGCTCATATCTCGTTTTTATTGTTAGTACATTTACTACAAATATGGGAATTATTGCTAAATGCCTCTTAGTGTCAGTTTTTACCACAGTTACAGCAGTTATTGTACTGACTATGTCTTGTTCTTACCTGGTTTTGTGTATTTTAGCAAAACTTTTGGTTTATAGGACTTGTTTTGCTTGTAATTTTATTATGCATTGGATGGCTAAGTTTTAATAGTATCATTGCTCAAAATATCTTGATTTTGGGTTTAACAGCACTAGCTTTGGATATTCCAAGGTAATGACTAAGCATTTTTGTAAGTTGCTCTGGATAAGAGTGTCAGCTAAATGCCATAAATGTAAATGTAAATGAGTTGGATGCAGGCAGTTGTGTATTATTGCAATGCACAGTCAGTAATTCTGTCTATAGGCTTATTTTCACTATTTATTATTGACCATCTGCACATTTCCACATTAATACCTTTAGGTCACTGCATTAGCCTTTTTAGCATGACTTCAGACTACTTGCATTCAAAATACAAATGTGTACTCTATCCAGGTCTTTGTATTTGTACCACTATGACTAAGATATTGATATACAGTACAATTTAGTGGCAGATTATAAAGAATATATATTTGATGTAAGTTCTACCAGTCAGCTAGTCATTTCTACCACTAAAACCTGAAGTAAAATCTGCAAGTGAAATTGATATGTGTGAGTTCTTAAATGGAGATCTGATTTGATTGGCTATATCAGCAGCACAATAATGTATTCATTCACTCAAGCCCAACACCTTTTTACATTTGCAGTTCTTTGAGCCACATTTACCACCTACACCAATGGTTATGAACATTTTATGCTGTGATATTGCACCTTGTTTTTGCATGTGCAATTTAATTATAAAAATAGCACCCTGTGAGTTCAAATCCCATGACTGAGTGTGACTTTTCAAGGCACAAGCAAGGCTCTTTAACTCTCCGCTCTTTAGCTAGATGTTTGTGTTGCATACTGTCTCAATTTAAAATCATGTTAAAATATATTTATATTATTAATCAAGTTGATAGGAAGGTTTCAAATTAGTTCCTTATTCCTCAATGTCACTGAATAAAATGGGGCATAGTTACATAAAATTCATTTGGCAGATGCCAAAAACATATGCTCATTCTGGAACAAATAGGGCCCATGAAGCTAATGAGATATTGTTGAAGCTGCGCATGGATTAAAATTGTGGGTCTTCAGTGATTGTTTAAAGGTATACACCGACACTTGCTCAGACAGACAAGAAAATCCCAACACCCTGGTACCAGCATGAACAAAAGTCTTGATACGTGCCTACCTTGTGTCTTGAGAGATGGCAAGTCGAGCCTGCCATGGTGCATTATGAGGGTTTGATAAGAATCTTTAAATAGGTGTGGGTGGTCTGTTTAGCTTAGTTGGGATGCATCAGTATTTGATCTGATACAGGCAGCTACAGAGAAGAAATGAAAGGAACGCAGGAAAGGGATGAAGTGGGATAACTTGGGGAGATTGAAACCAAGGCCTGCAGCTGCATTCTGGATCAGTTGCATCATTCTGGTGGCACACATGGGAAAACATTGCAAAAGCTAGTTACAGTAGTCCAATCTTGAGATTAAAGGGACTGAACAAGCCACTCAGGCTTGGTAGAGAAAAAAGATGTTTAGATCCTCCTTTAAAGGTTGTAAATGAGAAACCTACACAACCTGTCAGTTTAGCAGCATGTAGCTGGTAGTCCAGAACTATACCAGGGTTTTGTGCATTGTCATGTGGTGTGATCATAGCATTCTTCAGGGAGATGAAATAGCATTCTTCAGGGATATACTGCAGTTCAGCTTTGATGGGATTTAGTTTCTGGTGTTGAGTCATCTTCATGATGAGATGTCTGCCAGACATACCATGGTCCATGCAAAAGAGTGTCTGGGGGATAAGAATGAGCTTAATAACAGATGACAGACACAGACAATTAGACCACTTGGTGCAAATTTGGGCATTTGGGATTTGTGATTGTGCCATATAAACATTAGATTGCCAAATGTATGTGGATGCCTGACCAGTATGCACCAATGTGATTGTTTAACATCCCATTCCAGATTTATTTCCCCTTTGCTGTTATTATAACCTCCATTCTTCTGGGATGTCTTTCCATTTGATTTTGAAACGTGCTGTGAGGATTAATGCCCATTTAGCCACAAGAGCCTTACTGAGGTCAGGCACTGATGTTGAGTGAGAAAATCTGGCATGCAGACTGCATTCCAATTCATTCAAGTGTTTGTGTGCAGGCGACTCAAATTCTTTCTGCACCAACCTTGGTAAAGCATGTCTTTATAAACCTTGTTTTGTCGACAGGGTTGTAGGCATAGCAGTTGAGTTTGAACTGTATTCTTTCAACCTTGCCAGCCAGTTGGGGAAGAATCACATATGATTGTGATGATGTTCACATACTTTTGGCCACACTCTGTATTTTAAATGACAATACAACATTGAACTATGGCTTTTTGTCAGGTTCCATTTAAAAAGAAAAAGTAAATTTTGTTGTTCAACATTATATATTACATTATACTTGAATACATTATATTATAAATTAGCCTACAATGTAAAATGAAATAGAAAATAATAGGTACTGTCTTGTCCTACCATTAGTGCAGACAACTGCCACTACATTTTTTATATTTTTTTCTAACTGAACAGTCTAAACTTTTGCCATATGTCATTGTCGATATACAGAGACACAAGCTCATCTAATTGGGAGCACAATGTTCAATGACTATATACTTAAAGAAAGAAAGAAAGAAAGAAAGAAAGAAAGAAAGAAAGAAAGAAAGAAAGAAAGAAAGAAAGAAAGAAAGA
>JAOVVH010000052.1:22532499-22545107 GCA_028566435.1 Scorpiodoras heckelii
AGAAAGAAAGAAAGAAAGAAAGAAAGAAAGAAAGAAAGAAAGAAAGAAAGAAAGAAAGAAAGAAAGAAAGAAACCCTTTCCTTATCATTGTATTACTGTGATAAGTGTATGTGAATAACTGATTATTTATGCAGTTTGTGTAACACTGGTACTCTCTATGTATATGTGACATATGAATATTAGATGGGCATTATGTCAGAGGCAAACATCTAATATTGAATGAACAACTGCTTGATATAATCTATCTACTGTCATGTTTCCATGTAAAATTATGCATTTTTAAGAAAAATATTTTCCAACACATTCAGACTTGATTGGTCGAGATGCTTTTGCACCTTATGTTCAGTAAATTGTGCCAGATTATTTATGTCAGATTCGCCAAGTGAGAACTCCCTCTGTATATCTGAGAAGACTTGAAGCCAAAGCACAGCCTCTCTGTCTCACTTAAAAATGAAGAGGCTGAGCTGGAGCTGCAAATATTGCATAATATTGTATTCTCTTTGCATTCCAGGCTTCACTGTATTGGCGGTCTGTTAATGAACTACACATGAGGGACCATTTGAATAAAAAGCTGAATGGTGATGTCCATTCTGTAGAGTAGTAGCCTAGCCTAAGGCCAAAGCTCTTTTGAGTAGTCATGTTGTATGCTTACTAATTGCTAGCAGATCCTTGCTAAATATAAAATAGGAATGATGGTATACACTGCTGGCTAATCATCTAATTAGCATTGCATATAGGATAATGCTGGTTATGTAAGAGAACAAAACTCTATCTTCAATAAATCAAATGATCATTTAAAAGCTGCATTTTGTGTTTACTCATTTTGTGTTTATATTATATTAAAATAAGTTTGATGATCTAAAATGTGTCAAATTAACAAAAACAGAAGAAACTGGGAAGAGGCAAATACTTTGTAATGGCACTGTAATCCTCTTCCGTCTTAGGTCAAGCACGGCCAATAGAATCTATCCTTGAGGAGCTTGTTGTCTGTTCAACTCCAAGGTGTCCAGAGTCATCATGAAGGGATCTAATGACCATGTGATGGCACTTTTCTGGTAAGACAAGCTGTTACATTTCAACCCTGAATTATCTCTTCACCATCCTGTATAGGAGATGGCTCTTCACAACTAATGAAGGACCTTGTCCACACTTGGGCCTTGACTCCTAGTCATAGACTGCAACTGGCCAGTCTCTACTACTCTGTTCACTCTGCCAGTGATTGGATCTTGTTCTTAAGTTTTCCTCAAGTTATGGTGGCTTAACTGTTCCAACTGGCTCGAAGAGATACATGTGAATGACAACCTTAAGCACCACCTCAGCTGACTTTGAATATCTGGCAATATGCTCTGTTCAGCACCCTCAGTCTTCCTCAGTCAACATCTCATCAACAATGTCCTGAGGGACATGCTGAGATAATATGTCGTAACATATACTTATGACATTTTGATCTATTCCCCATTCTTTGATGCCTATATTACCCATGTCAGGAGTGTCCTAGCTCACCTCCTGAAACGCCAGCTTAATGTCAAGAGAGAGAAGTGTGAGTTCTGTGTATCCACAATTTCATTCCTGGCTTATATTATTAAAGCTAAGGGCATCAACATGCATCAAAAGAAAATATAAGCACATCCTGGCCAACCCCTCATATGGTTTAGGTTCTCCAAAGGTCGGAGTCTTGGAGTTTCATGAAAAACTTCAACTCCATAGCAGTCCCTCTTAATGCCCAGTTGAATAATGGGCCCAAATGCCTAATCTGGAATCCTTCTGCTGAAGGGGCCCTTCATAGATCTCAAATAGGCCTTCACTTCTGAAGTTTATCATCAAGGTGGATGCTTGATGGAAGACATCACTTCACGAAAATTTCTAAGTTACCCCCCATTGGCCTTCTTAAGAAGATGACTTCCACTGAAATGAACTACGACATTGGCAATCATGAGCTCTTGGCATTTAAATTGGCTCTGGAGGAGAAGATGACACTAGTTGGAGGGCTTCCTTTACCCCTTTCTTTATTTATACTGATCATAAGAATCTTGAGTATTTGAAAACTGCCAAGCACTTGAATCCATGCCCTATGGGCATTATTTTTTCTTATGCTTCCAGTTCACCTTATCCTACCATCCTCTTTTAAAGAACACCAAGGCAGATGCCTTTTCTTACCTGTACCCTTCAGGGAAACTTCCAATGTCACACCACCAGCCTCATTTTCCTCTTGTAAAGTCTATATCCCAGCCTCTTTGATTGGTAAGTTACGTGTGAATAGTTACATATGAATCACGTGGGTTCATTCCACTCCAGACACATGTCAGCCAGGCACACACTGAACCCTGCATCTACTGCATCATAAATACTGGTGGCCCCATTTGGCAATACACATTGACAAATTCATCTCTTCTTTAATTGCTTTCACCCGGGCCAAAGTACCACACACAACCTGCTGGTAAACTTGCCCCTGCCTATTCCTCAAGGTCCCTAGTCACATATAGTCCTTGATTTTATCATAAACCTCCCTAAGCCCCATGAAAAGGCCTGCCCACAGCCTTTGAGACAGCTTAGCTCCTATCTCAACATGTATTCCATCACTACGGCATCCCTGAGGACATAGAAAGTGACAGAGGGTCCCAATTCACCTTCTACCTTTGGGCTGGTTCCATGGAGAACCTAAGAATGTCAGTCAGACTCACCTCAGGATATCACCCACAAGCCAAGTTGAGTGGACCAACCAACAAATTAGCCAGTAGCTCCACACCTGCTGTGCCAAGAAACAGGAGGACTGACCCAGGACTGGGAGAGTAAGCCCAGAACTGCCTGCACCACTCTGCCACACAGCTAACACCCTTCTTGTGCCTGGTTACCAGCCGCCAGTGCTTCCTTGGAATGCCAATCCTACAGACTCCTCATCTGTTGATCACTGGTTTACCAGAATTGAACAGGTCTGGGAGCAACCAATATACGCCTTGAACACACCACCATGCAATACAAGGAATTCATAGACCATTGCCAGTCTACCAGCCTGGTGAACAAGTCTGGCTAGCCATTGAAGATTTTCCCAGTGGATGAAGAAGCCAAATCCCCACTACACTGGCCTTTACAAAGTCTGTCTCCCCATCACAGTCAGATGGCCCTCTTATTCCATGTCTTATGACTAAAAGCCTGTCACAACTGGCCTATTTGCAGAGTCCATGCCTGCCACAAATCCCCCTGAACCCCTGGACATTGACGGCCAACTAGCTTACATTGTCAAGTCCATTAATTTATATTTACATTTTTGTGGTCAGAATAAATGTACCTGTAGCGACATGGAGTGTAACATTCAAAATCCTCTGGTGTGCTGCTATTATCATAATCCACTTAAATGAAATTACACTTAAAATAAGGATTATTTATGACATGATATAAAATGAAATTTACTGATGCATATAAACAGACACCTCCACCCTGTGTTTTTTGTTGCCTTGCATAAAATCCATGGAGACCTTTTCAAGTCACAGTCCCACTTTCTATACATTTTATATATTATTAAAATATGTCAATATTCACTCACCGCACTTCATTTGCACTTCATTAGGTATACCTTGCTAGTACCAGGTTGGAACCTCTTTTGCCTTTAGAACTGCCCTAATTCTTCATGGAATAGATTCAACAAGGATTTTCCCAGAGATTTTGCTCTATATTTACATGATAGCATCATGCTGTTGCTGCATAATTGTGGCCTCATTTGCCTGTTCTTAGCTGACAAGAGTGGCACCTGGTGTGGTCTTCTACTGCTGTAGCCCATCTGCTTCAAGGTTTGACACCTTGTGCATTCAGAGATGCTCTTCTGCATACTTTGGTTGTAACAAGTGCTTATTTGAGTTACTGTTGCCCTTCTATCAGCTCAAACCAGTCTGGCCATTCTCTTCTGACCTCCGGCATCAACAAGGCATTTTCACCCAGAGAGCTGCCGCTCACTGGATAATTTCTCTTTTTTGGACCATTCTGGATATTTTTTTGGATATTTGCATTAAAGAGCAGTTACAAATTGTACTTAATGAAGTGCCCGGGTGAGTGTAGTGATTGTGTGACATGCATTGCAAGTGTTTGTATGTTTGTTTAGAATTAGTTTTGATCAGTTCACATTGCATCTGTTCAATATTTAGGACATGCATTATAAAGTATATGAATAAAAAATTGTCAGTATAAGTGGAAGTGCTTTGCTTTGAATCAATTCACATGTGGAAAAAAATTAGTTAAACCGAGAACAATAAAAATTGGTTTAATTGGAAGTGTTCAGTGAGACATGGCTAAAACCACATGTACATTATGAAAGAACTGGCCTTTTTTCTCTGTAGTGCTGTCAAAAATGTTGTTCTTGGCCTTTTGCTTGTTTAGCCTAATGGATCTCTTAAATCAGCTGACACTCTAAAGTAAGAGTCCAATTTTTATGGGATATTAAAAAACAGAATTCAGAATAGTCATCCATGACGTCAGTGTAGATTTAGGGTCTATGTCATAATGGCGCCTCAGGTGTGCCATGTCTTGAGTCTCTCTGTAATCATTAATGTTTTATGTGTCTACAGTCTAGGCCCAAGTCCTTTTTTTCTACATAGTTACATCACTCTACCACAGAGCTTCAGCTCTTAAATGCTTATCATTGTTATCATCAAGAAAAAGGACACTGAAATGCGTCAACATGTACTGAATGATTGGCCTTGACCAGGAACACGCATCATGTTGGCAATTTTATTCCAGTGCCATAGACAGAGAATCACTGCCTTTTGAATAGTGTCTAAGTGCCAATACATTCAAAAGACCTGGAATTCAATTAATGAAAGTCATCTCCCATCCTCAGCTGGCAGGAACATGGTTGTTAGGCAACAGCAAGGCCACACCATTCTCTCTGACAGTAAAGTAAGATTCAACTGATTCAGCAGAAGAAGGACAAAATTTGCCTGTGGTGTGAAGGGAAAGAATGCATTGTTAAGAATGAAAAAAAAAAACAAACCTTGATGCATCACTGAAAGTTCGTAAATAGTCGTGCTTCATTTTACCTGACAGTGCATGAGGTATACAAGGCTTGACAGTCACTCAGGAAATATAATAGCATGGAAATACAGATGCGCATTTAAAATAATAGCTTTCCATATGACAGTATGTTTGTTTCACACGATTTAACAAAGCCACAGTGTTACAAATCACTGAAAACTATTTGAAAATCCAGTACATTTACTTATATTAACATAAAATTAGATAAGCTTGCAATATTTATGCTTTAAGCACATAACTAGCATTGTAGTTATAGCTACAATGCCAAGGCTTCCAAAGCACAGTCAATATAATGTACTTGCGTACATAACTCCGAACAGGTTACTTACTAAATCTCCTTGTGCTAAATTTGTTTCTTCACTGCTATGGAATATATATAAGGATGAAGTGTATGCTAGGCACGCCTCAAACTAATCTTTTTTTGTGTTTAAAGGGCAGAGGGATTTAGCTTTAATTTTCTGCCATGCTCCAGCAGTGATCTGAATATTGATGATAGCTAGTCTCAGCACAATAAGCACAAACAAGAATTCTCACTTACCATACCTGTGCTACCCATATTTAGAGCTGAAGTCCTCATGCCTGATTATTTATTTTAACACGCAACAGGCATTTTTTACAGAGTTTATCACTTCCCTATAGACTACGAGGGTCTGAGGAGAACGCCACCACATTTCCTATGCAATATGATAGATACTTGCAACTCACTAACATTAACACCATTCACACAGCATTCTTTTAAAATGACCCTTGTTCAACTAATTAATTTGCCATTAAATATTTCAGCTGAATCATGTCACAATCTGGCATTTAAAGCAGTGTTTTAAGCATAGGATAAATTGTAGAAAAGTCAAATAATCCTTCATTTTCATCAGTCACTGATATCAGCATGTGACTGGAGGAGGTATGCATAAACAGACCATTCCCTAATCAACTTAGACTATCATTTCACCCTACATTCATTCAGTCTTACTACTCATAATCACTATTCTGTCTCATGATTTCTGAAAGCCAGAGTAGCTTATGATGGTTCTAAGTTTTTTGAGTCAGTAACTCAAGTCATTGATCAGTAAAATGATACAAATATAACATAATTAAAATTTTTTGAAAATATATTCTTTTAGAAAATAATCAACCTGTTAATGAACAAACACGTGTAATACTGTTCCACATCATAATTAACTACTGAAGGACACCGCAGTAACACTTCAGTCATAAGTCATAATTTTCTATGTGTTTCACTTTACAATACTGTTCCAGATCTTCATGAAGTACTGAAGAACAACAGCATACCTTTTCAAAAATGAGTTATTAAAAGTAGTAAAATAATACATTTCCAGAATCTTAAATTATTTCCTCTTTACTAGGGCTTCCCACTATATAGGGTATGTTATAGAACTTATGTAGTGCACTATGTTGCCACTGGAATATCATTTGAGACTCAATCACAGAAAAAGAGCAATTTTAGTGATCATCTGATGAGTTAGTATTTTATATTTAATGATTAAATTTGTATATTAAGACACCTAAACCTCATATTGTTACACATTTTGCTTAGTAATTTTATTTCCTGTGGATGAATCTCAAATTACATTCTACAGACCACATACAGTAGATCAATATGTAGGGTCTACAACTGCATTAAATTATACCATAAGTGGGTACCGGTATATTATTATTATTTATTTACTTATTTATGTTTTTTTAAGTAATTAGAATGTAATTTTACTATAATTGATTTACAGTTATGAATTTGTCAGCCCTGTTTTGTACCATATTTTGCTCCAAGTTGTATAAATCACTTAAGAATGTTGTTTGCATGTATGGTAATTATATGGATATTTAAGAGTTTAAACAATAAAGTGAAACTCATTACTAATGACTGAAGTGTTACTGTGTTGCTCTTCAGTAGTTACTGATGATGTGGAACAGTATTGTAAAGTAAAACACATGGAAACTCATTACTAATGACTGAAATATGTTCATCTAGAACATACGTTTAGCATTGTTACATTGCAGCCTTGAACTTTTGCAGGTTATTGTTGTCCACTTCTCTCTTTAGACCTTGACTGGCTAAATAAAAACAGCATACTGATCCCTTGCTCCTCTAAGGAAACCTAAAATAAGGAGTAATATAAACAATTACATTTTAGATAATGCGTTATGGGAATAGCTTGAGGTATATTAAGGAGGAAGGTAAGGCTTGACTATTAGGAATCAATAAAGAGCCATTAGCTCTTTTAGTTGGATAGTTAGTCCTGCAGGAGACATGTAAGATGCAGTATTGCTTAAAGCTCTAAAATTACTGCATAGTTATTAGTCAACTCACACTAACATAATGAGTAATTAACTAGTAGTTCTTAGGAGTTAATGGAAATATGTGTTAATGAATAAGTACTCGTTCATTCCTCCTTAGTTCTGGCAGAGTTCCTGCACAGTTATCATAGTTGTTGAACAGTATTGTGTAGTTTTACCTACGATTGTATGCCAATGTTCTGTAAAAGAAAACCTGACCTTGAATGGAAATGATTGTATTCACTGACTCAGCTAATTCGCTGAACAAGAGAGGATTGAAACTTTGTCATGACTTAAAGGATTCAAGCACTTATTTAAACATTCTTTATGCATATCTGCTTTATCCTGGTCAGGGTCCTGTGGATCTGGAGCCTGTTGTGGTGAACTCTGGGTGTGAGGCAGGACTAGACCTAGTGGACATTTTGGGTTGCTGATTCAGAATTTTTGGGAGGTAGGGGGAAAAGAAGAAAACCTAGAGGAAATTCAGACATGAAAAATCCACACAAATAATAACCCGAGCTCACAATCTGTTGAATCGTGTTGAAGGTGAACAAAATTGTATCTTCAGTGCTTGAAACAGACAGCATGGTGGTAGCAGTGGGTAGCTCTAGCTTTGAACCAGCACTTGGGTTACTATCTGTATGGCGATTCACGTGTGCCTGTGTTTCGTCTGGGCTCTCTAGTTCGACCCACTGTCCAAAATAAGATGCAGATAGGTATGAGTTCAGTCCAGTGATGGTCCATACAACATCCTGAGTTTAGAAATAGATGTTAGCAATTGCAAATGAGTGTAATGAAAATACACAAAGTACTGGCACACATGCAATGTTACTGACATTTCAGTGGGATCATCTGAATTTTCTATCCTTTAGCAGATACAACCTTATAATTCCAAGGTTTCATTTTATCACCATAAAACCTGCTGCTGTTTCCAAGGAGACTTACCACAGGTCCTAGCCAGCTTTGTCCTTGGCAGCTTCAATAAAGAATACAGATGTATTTGCCTATACTGTTGGTGAAAAAAAAAACCCAGTATATAAAATTGTAGCTCTGAAAACAAATGTCTTTAAGCAGACATATAGAAAAATGTGCCGTTTATGGTGTTAAAATTTTATAAACAACCAAATTAAACACATTTTATTTTTTCATGTAAAAACAAGACAATATTAAAAATATATTTAAAAAATAGTCCAATATTAAGCAAAAAAGCAAAACACATTGCTTCACTGTTATCAAATAACCAGGATGAAACCAAGCAGAGATAATCCTTATTATACTAATCATATATTCTTTTCCATTACTAAGCCATATAATGTCATGGAATTTAATTTATTGCCGGATCAGACAGTCTACTCTTACTATTTATAAAAGCATATCCCCACTGAAAACAAAACTTTTCAAATATGCAGGTCATATAAAAAATAGGGGGAAAAAGTTGAGTTAAGGTGCAGAGAAAAGTCTACAGTTGCACTGTAATAATTGCATGTCACTGTCATGAATGTCACTGTCAAAACTTTCACTATCCTGGTGTTTTTATGTCAATTTGACAAGTACAGAAGACTACAGAGAATCCTTTGGGCGTGATCACCATGCTCAAATTTGCAGCTCTGAAGGAACAGCAATGCAATGATTATTCAGTCTAGCTACAGAGTATAGCAGCATAGTATAGTATAGCAGTAATCTTGTTCAGTCTAGATCTTGTTCTGTTACATGTGTTTAGTATAAGTGATATAGAAATAGAGACACAGAATTTCCCTATTTTGCTTGAAAAACATTGTAGCCTATACAGAGCCTACTGCATCACAGTGTGATGCCTTCTAAAAGAGACAACTGATATAATAGGCCCTAATATTTTATCGATTATAAACACCTGCTTGTTTCAAACATGCAGTAATTCAGGCCATTTTCAACAAACCTAATCTCAATATAAAGGTCCTCAATAACTTTCATCCAATTTCAAAATGACCATTTTATAAAGTTATGTAAATACAGTAGTGGTTCTTTCACAGCTATGGTCCCATTTGAATAAAAATGATATTTTTAAACTTTTCAGTCTGGTTTTAAAGCTGTTCATAGTTCAGTAAATGATAAATTTTGCTGTGGACTGTGGTAAAGTGCTGTTTTACGTTTTTTTTGGTACATTTCTCACATCATGATTTACATTGGCATCACAGGAAGTGCATTTCTCAAAACAGGTAATGCAAACAGCAAAACTCAATGAAATACCTGCAAAAGCATATACCTCGCTCAGAATTCTTTGTTTTTGACTCAAAAGAAGATATTTATGTCAATCAACTTGTCAGTGCCATCAGAATGTCTAGTCTGTGTGTCATTGCCTATGAACAAGGCAGTCAAAATACTTAGTCATGTTGCCAGTACAACAGTGTACACTGTAAATATATTCTGATGGAAACTAGCTAAGCTTTTGATAACAAGAACGTTGCACATTCTGTGGCATGTCAATTGAAACCGTACGTGTTACACACAAAATACAAACTTACACAGAACACAAAGTTACACATGAATGTATGTGGGAGACTGACAGCAAGAAATTGGACTGGAATCAAATTTATACACTAATAATCTTTTACTGTATTGTTTGCACTGCAATTTGTTGATTTCAGGAAAAACAGACAACTGTTTGGCAGCACTCTATAACACAAAGGAAAAACTACAAAATTAGAACCTTACTCTAAACATTCAAAACAACCTGAGACAATGACTTAAAGAATTATAGTGCTTTCTTTTCTATACATCCTGACGGTCCTCTCTGTTGGGCCACATGTTTTCATCCACATTACACTGGATATCTTTCCTTGCAATGCAGCGTGGAAAGAATCTCCTGGAGTGTCTAATCCAGCCTCTGCAGGCATCTGCTGTGAAATCCTCACAAGCTGCATCCATGGCAGTCAGCAGGTTCATCTGGGTGTACGGCTGGTGATCGTACACCTTCCATCTCCAGGCTGAGAAGAACTCCTCAATTGGTTTCAGGAATGGGGAGGGTGGGAGGAATTCCATCAGCATTCTATGATGAAAATGGGACCTCTGCCACCTCTATGAGCTAATCTTGCAGTCCTATATGGTATAAGAATGTAAAAATGCAAAACAAAAGATTTAATAACTTTTCAGAAATTATGTCAGTGTGCAGCATTACAGCAGAGTGCACATTTCTGAATTACATACCTGTTTTCTCTACGAAATGTTTGAACAATTGAAGACACAGTTGTTCTTATAATATTCAGCTCCACCTGGCGACCAGCTTCAGCCATTGTAAGACCATGATTTAAAACATGGTCCACAACAAACCTATGGGCATGGACTCTCCTACCTCTTCCTCTGTTTTGTCCCCTCAGCCTTCCACTACGCAGCCTTACCCCTCTTCTTGGCTGTTCACCCTGTACACGGCCTTGTCTTTCCATTGTGTGACTTTGTGACACTGCATTGTTTTGTGTCTATATATGTTTGTCAATTGAAGGTTCATGAGATGCACCTTTGACCTACGGTTGAGAGCTTTTTAACCACTGGTTGATCTAAACCTTCACAAATTCCCCTTCATAACTGAAAGCCAAGATTCACCTGAGAACACTTTAATCAATTTAGGATAAATTACCTAAATTTACCAAAAAAGGTTTCATAGAAATGTATAAATTATGCCTGAGAGATTATGACAACATATTCAGTACTTTTGCATGTAATGACCGAGGCAATGACCTAAAGCCTAAATGTTTTGGAGGGTAAGACAATTCAACAGACAATCAGTAGAACACATTTTGATAAACATGACATAAGCAATTGATAATGCAAAAAACAGCAGACAATTGTACATGACCATTTGCATGAATGTACAAAAGCATTTGCAAACTGTGAAACACTATGAGAAATGCTAATATGACTATGTGACAAGGAGATGTGGAGACTGAAGCAACAGTTTTGAGAATTTCAATTCTGATCTGAGAAATGTACCAAATCGACTGAGAAAAACTGTAATTCTGTTAATTCTGCTGTTACCTCAGTGCTGCCTTCAAAACTTTTCATCCTTACCGAACACCTTGATCGCATGGTTGGGCTGCAAGGGACAGCCATAGACTGGTTTAATCTTACCTTTGTCATAGGGCTTTCTCACTTAATGTGAGAAATTATTTTTCATCCATCAGCACCATTCATTACAGAGTCCCTAGGGGTTGTATATTAGGGCCCGTCCACTTTTCGTTGTATATGCTTCCATTAGGTAATATTATTTGGAAGTATGAAATCTCTTTTCACTGCTTTGCCAATGAGGCATGACTCTATCTCTGTTTACAACAATATGCTCATTGAAGTGTCTCAGTTAGTGTCTAGAGAATATTACAAGCTGGATGGCCAACAACTTTTTACAACTTAACGAAGAGAAAATAAATATCATTGTTTTCAGCCCTCCTGAAGACACTTTGAACATATTAAATCACCTGGGCTCACTTTCCCAATATGTAAGGCTGCATGTTATGCAGCTGCACATTATGTTATGTAAGTATTCATTACTCATTCATTCATGTAAGTCATTTTTGAGCCTGACCTCAGATTTGACCAGCAAATCAACTCAAATAAAAAGGAGCTTTTATGAACTCTGTACAATTTTAAAAATTAAAGAATTTCTCTAATTTCAAGACTTGGAAAAAAAATTCATTAATGACTTCAGTTCATCACACCTAGATTACTGTAATTCTCTGTATGTTCAGCTTAATAAGCTGTCATTGGCTCACTTCCAATTACCGGTAGTATAGAATGCAGTTGCTAGCCACTCTTTTATGTTTAGTTTTAGAATGTCTTTTTTGGCTTCCTGTCCATTACAGGAACCAATTTAGGGTTCTTTCATTTTTTTTAAAAAGCTTTTAATGGACTTGCCCCTTCCTGAATTGCAGACTTGCTCCACCCTTACTCTGCTCCTCTCAAGAGGACTCTCAGGGCTGCAGATCAGTTATTGTGCCTTTCCACAGTCTCAGATGAAGCTTACGGGTGGCTGTACTTTTGCGGTCACTGCTCCAAAGCTGTGGAACTGCCAACCCCTTACTATTAGAAATGACTCATCTGTTCTGCTTTCAAATCAAGAATTAAAATGTACTTTTTGACACTTTACTTTACTAGTGGCAGGCAGACAAACAGACAGACAGACAGACAGACGGACGGACAGATAGATAGATAGATAGATAGATAGATAGACAGACAGACAGACAGACAGACAGACAGACAGATAGACAGACAGACAGACAGACAGACAGACAGATAGATAGATAGATAGATAGATAGATAGATAGATA
>JAOVVH010000052.1:22559449-22569462 GCA_028566435.1 Scorpiodoras heckelii
TGGTCCAATTTAGCCATGAAACCTCCCACACTAAAATGACAGGTGTTTCAGTTTCATTGTCTAACCCCTGTATCTGTGACATTGATTTTGTATTTCAAACCACTCTGACGAAACAATCAAAAATCAAACATCCAGTCAAATCAGTGAAAGCAGAAGTAACATACACCAAATGACCAAAGCTAGACGAAATTCAGAGCATGTGACTTGGAGTGAGTTGTACTCAAAGGACACTAAGCTCAGATTAAGTTGTGGATTCTAATGAAACTAATGAAGTGAGCACGTGTGCTCTATTATAAAATGTGCCACAGTGTTTGAAGTAGCCATTATGTGAGGATCGTACTGCCATTGCCTGCTAATTGAGCAGGGCGATTGGAGACCTACTCAGTGTATGTGTGTTTGTGTCTAAAGTACCAGACAGTTCAAAGGCTAAGCACCCCCGTTGTTTGTGTGGGCTATGGATGCCCATTATATCTACAGCCATTTCTGCTCTTGTATGCACCACATACATGCACCCTTACCTACACCCTCACACACACACAGACATGCACGCAGGCCAGTTTTAAAGGAACATGCCCTCATTATCCTCAAAGTCATACACAGGGGAGGTCTGTTGCTTTACTTTGTTATTTTTTATACATATTGTCTTCTTCTTCTTCAAAGTATTACAGTGATATTCAATGTGCAATCTGATCTGAAATTAGATCTTAGAATGGTTATCATTAATTTTCAGTTCTTGCATAATTCACAATGCTTAATTAAAATCTATTTTTTAAGACATTTGTTTTGCATATTTCTTGTGCATATGTTCTGCGTTATGCTCATTCACATTTAGCACACATTCACAATTAAAAACAGCAAATCTGGATAACTTGCAAAATTCACAGACAGTAAACTGAGCCCATGACTGACCCATGGACCCTGGAGCTACAAAGGTGCAAAACTACCAGCTGCGCCACAATGACATGCTATCAAATAATTTCAGAATTGAATTCATCTTAAGAAATAAACAAATAAAACACCTAGTGCCTTACCTGAGGGTTTATTTGTATAGGCTATATTTAGCAAAGATGAGAGTTTTGCACTCGGGGAAGTGTAACATGTCAGACACTGATGATGCTACATGATCCATCTCACAGTTCTAGTGCCTGTCAAGCAGATGATAGCTCTAATTAGCATGCCCACATTGTTGTCTTTTTGTATGCTTGTGGGATTTTCTTTCTAATGGAAAAGCAGACAGCCATGAAAGTATTCAGAAGACCCGCTTGCTGCCTCCCTCTCTGGAGGCTACATTTGGACAAACAGGATGACTTTTACTCCTCCTGCACAAATGGCTAAGCACATTTCCATGAATGAGCCAAGCCTGATTTAAATGTGCAAAAACAACAGAACAGCCATGAATATTAAACATATTGACATCTAATCATTGTCGCGAAACTGCAGACAGCATGCAGCTACATACATGATGCAAGTTCCACTTATCCAGAAACAGCCTTGGGCTACTAATGTCATTTTATAAAGAAGGGGAATTAGGCACTAATAACCACTTGTTATGACCTGTTGAGTCTGAAAAAAAAGCACATTCTTACTCATCCCACATATCACAATAATGAGCACTTAGTGAGACGGTGTCTGGCATCACCAAGTGCTGCAGTGCTGAGATAATCTTTAACTTTGAAAGAATAATTCTTGGTCTGGCAGCATATCATGACCTTTGTGAAGGGAGACAAAGTAAAGAAAAAACCAATGGCTCTATTATGCTTGGGGGTGTTGGGGGTATTTTGCTGGCATGGTTTGCCTCCACATGTCCCCTTAGAATGAAGCATCATTGCAACTCAATATTTGTGACTGATCAGTTCTTCTGAAATACTTCTTCTGACTGATCACTTTTATCTTATAATGTGATAATAGGATGGTCCACACACGCACAGCACAGGGCTCACTGGAGGGTTTGATGAAAATATAAATGATGTAAATCATATGTTATGGTCTTCACACTCATGAGATCCCAACCCAGTTGAACAGTATGTCCAGGTTTGTGGAAGATTAGGAAAACCCACCAGATGTTGCTGTAGCTGAGGAAACTGGGATTTAGCCCAAAATTGGTGTTTTCAGCCTAGAAAATACACATAACATTAAAATCACTGACAAGTGACATGAAAAAAATTGATTATCTAATTACAATGGCACCTGTCAGGGGGTGGGATATATTAGGCAGCAAGTGGACAGTCAGTTCTTAAAGTTGATGTGTTGGAAGCAGGAAAAATGGGCGAGTAACTATCTGAGTGACTCTGACAAGGGCCAAATCGTGATGGCAAGAGGACTGGATCAGAGGATCTCCAAAGCTGCAGGTCTTGTGGGGTGTTCCTAGTATGCAGTGGTTAGTACCTAACAAAAGTAGCCCAAGGAAGGACAGCTGGTGAACCAGTGTCATGGGAGCCCAAGGCTCACTGATTTGCATGGGGAGTGAAGGCTAGCCTATCTAGTCCAATCCCACAAAGGTTAACTCTTGCTTCACAGTTGCTGTGTATGGGGCTACGTAGCCCCAGACCAGTCAGAGTGCACATGTAAGCCCCTGTCCACCACAGAAAGCATCTACATTGTGCACATGAGCATCGGAATAGAGCAGTAGACAAAGGTAGCCTGGTCTGATGAGTCAAGTTTTCTTTTACATAATCTGGCTGGCTAAGGGTCATGTGCATTGTTTACCTGGGGAAGATATGGAACCAGGATGCACTATAGGAAGAGGCAGTGTGATGCTCTGGGCAACATTTCCCTGGGAAACCTTGGGTGCTGACATTCATATGGAATTTACTTTGACATGTACCACCTACCTAAACATTGTAGCAAACCAAGTACACCCAATCATAACAACGATATTCCCTAATGGTAGTGGCCTCTTTCAGGAACTGCCGCACTGCAAAAATTGTTCAGGAATGCTTTGAGGAACATGACAAAGAGTTCAAAGTGCTGACTTGGCCCAAATTCCCCAGATCTCTATACGTATCTGTGGGATGTGCTGGGCAAACAAGTCAGAGCCATGGAGACCCCACTGTGTGCAACTTACAGGGCTTAAATGATCTGTTGCTGATGTCTTGGTGCCAGATATTACTGCATACCTTTGAATGGGTCAATGCTGTTTTGATGGCACATGGGGGAACTACACAATATCAGGCAGGTGATTTAATGTTGTGGCTGATCAGTGTAAATTGACATCTGTACTTTAAGAAACTCAATTCAATTCAATTCAATTTTATCTCTAAAGCACTTTTAACAATGGACTCATTGTCTCACAGCAGCTTTACAAAGACATACAAGTTGGACATAGCTTAAAGCTTAAAGAAACCTTAATTACAATTAAGCCTTACAAACCTTACAACAAAACCTATGTGTTTCCCATAGACAAAAAAAACTAATGAAATTTCGTATACATAGTATCTGTCCTTTTGACAGTTACACAGGTTCAGCGGCTTGGCCAGCAGACCACCCCCTTTTGAAGTGAGCAAATCTATTGGAACAGAGTCTCTTAAAGTAAATTAAATAACACTTAATATTTAGTTTCTGTTGGACACATTTAACCGCTAACATGAAACAAACTTCTATGATGGATTGGCGTCCTGTCTAGGGTTGATCCTGCCTTGCGCCCTATGCCTCCGGCAAGGCACCAGCTGTCCTGTGACCCTGGAAACAGGAATAAGCGGTTAAGATAATGAATGAATGAATGAATTTGGTTGCACATACCTTGCTTGCAATAACTGCATCAAGCCAGCAATCCACTGAAATCATCCAAATGTTGCTTTTGCAAAGTCTACACTTCAATCACATCTTGATAGCTTCATTATTAGCTATTCTTGATAGCTAATCATAAATCCATTATAGTAGTATACACTGTCATGGATATATTATATAGTATATCTGTATTGTGGGATTGTATTTGTGGATAATATTTTTACAAGAAATAATGCACTTTTTTATTAATACATGGAGAGATAAGATGCAGGATTAGGAGTAAATTATTAGTAATAACTATGAATATAATTCACAAGGCATAATCAATCAGTCAGTAAGGAATATACAGTTGAGTATTTAGACAGCGACACAATTTTCATAAGTTTGCCTCTGTACACCAACACAATGGATTTGAAATGAGGGAATCAAGATGTGATTATACTGTAGACAATCATCTTTAATTCAAGGGGTTTAACAATAATTGTTTAGGCATTACAGACTTTTCCCCCTAATTTCTCCATTTTCACAGACTCAAAAGCAATCAAATAAAAACTAACATAATTATAAATATAACGATTATTTTTAATACTTGGATACAAATTCTTTGTAGTCAATGATGGCCTGAAGTCTGGAACCCATGGGTATCACCCTTGAGGTGCTTTGCAACTGCAATCAGTTGCTGCTTATTTTTGTGTCTAGTGCCTTCAGTTTTGTCTTTAGCAAAGCTCAACTGACTTAAGAAACTCTTGGGTTGTGACTGTAACAGTTTGGTAATGAATCTCCGGCTTGATGCATTTAACGGAAACAATGAATATACAACCAAATATTAAGTGTTATTCATTTTGATTTACTTTAACACTATATATACCACTAGCTTTGCTCACCTACAAATTATTTTTTGTCTCATAGATTTGCACACTTTTTCTTGCAAATTAATGACAATCATCTGGGGAAGAAAATTAATAATCTTGAAGTTAAAGTTCTGAGTTTTGTTCTCGTAATATTACAGCACTCCCTCTATGCCAAAATTGTTTTTAAACCTACAATGTGCTAAAAAATCTACTTTTTGCTACTAATATGTCATTGCACATTGACATTGCTGAGGAAAAAACAAACATCACATGCACAGTTTTCCCAGTTCTGTCAAAATCATCTACCTTGAAATGACTGCTAAACATCCTTCTGTCTGAGGAGGTTCGCATGGATGAAAACTCATGAAATTTGGCACAGACATCAGTCCTGTCATCCATATTTCAGTGTCAGACACCTGGGTGCAAGTGTGGATCAGGGACTCCATAGCGCCCCCATATGTCACTGAGTCTTGTGCCTGGCATGTAGTCGCCTATACTCACCAAATCTGGTAGGCATTGTGGTGTTTCATTAAGTTGGTGATATTGCTGGAGGTGCGAGGGCCCGTCATTGCATTTTAGTTTATAATCATATAGCAGCACTCAAAATGTCAGTGTTCCTTTAAAACAGTTGGAATAGAATCTGAAAATTAATTTTTCTCCAGTTTCACCTTTTGGGGTAGCAAGAATAAACTTCTTATCTTTATTTGTGGTTAAAAGACATGCATTCTTCAGTTTAAGGTTTTTTTCTTATTTCTGCCTTGTCTTGCTGGCAGACTCTTTGTGCATATGGCAGTAAGATGGGGTCACTCCCTGGAGCCAGGCTCATAATTTCAAGGTGTGTGTTCTCCTGTGCCACAGAGAGCTGTTTGTCTGGGACTGCAGGTCTGGTTGGATTGGTAGCAGGCATGGAGGGCCCATCATTCATATTAACAGGTAGAACAATGGTCTGCTCAGACAGAATGGGGCTATCAACACACTGCTTACACAGTCTGTCCAATGTACTGCAGAGTCTAACAGCAGATATTCATACCAGATTTGGTCACTCATGCATCAATTACGTTTGTCTGTTAACACACTTGCAAGCAGAAAATGTAAAATAGTAAAAGAGGGTCTTTTTTGTCTACCTACTTATTCTGCAGATCCCTTTGATACAGGATTGCTGCGACACAGCACATTCCACATCTGAGTGAATCAGCGAGCTAGGCAGCCAGACAGGTGTTCATCTGTTCATGTCACAAATTGCTAGGGGTTCCTTGAAATATTTCAGAATGAGTCATACAGATTTCCTTTCCAGGATGTTAATACACTGACGTTAAGTATTGTTTTTAAACCTTTCTTATACCTTACATGTATTTTCACACACTCTGTCTAGTGTCAGGCATCTACAATGGTGCTTGAAAGTTTGTGAACCCTTTGGAATTGTCTATATTTCTGAATAAATTTGACCTAAAACTTCACCAGATTTTCACAAAAGCCCTAAAAGTAGATAAAGAGATCCAAATCAAACAAATTAGAAAAAAATATTAGACTTGGTCATTTTTTTATTGAAGAAAATGATCCAATATCACATATCTGTGAGTGGCAACAGTATGTGAACCTTTGCATTGAGTATCTAATGTGACCCACTTGTGCAGCAATAACTGCAACTAAATGTTTCCGGTAATTGTTGATTAGTCCTGTACATCGGCTTGGGGGAATTTTAGCCCATTCTTCCGTACAAAACAGCTTCAACTCTGTTATGTTGTTGGGTTTCCTAATATGAACTGCTTGCTTCAGGTCCTTCCACAACATTTCCATTGGATTTTACTCAAAAAAAAAAAAAAATGACCAAGTCTAATAATTTTGCCTCATTTGATTTGGTTCTCTTTATCTAATTTTGGGACTTTTGTGAAAATCTGATGAAGGTTTCGATCAAATTTATGCAGAAATATAGACAATTACAAAGGGTTCACAAACTTTCAAGCACCTCTGTATGAAGTGACTGTTTTGTGATTAATTTTTACCTTTGTAGCACTTCCACATGTGCAATCTGGACATATGTCTGGTTAAATACCTGCTGTTCCTGCTGTTCCACCCAACAGCCAATTATTAAGCTATAGAAGTATGCACAGACCTAACACTGCAGAGGCTCAATGACTCTCACACACACCCAAAGCTAACCCAAAGAGAAGCATACATCACTCTGCTGATGAACCACAGAGATCACCTATATCCCACAGCAATGTGGAAATTCATCTTCCCGATCTACGATCAGGCCAGTTGTGTTTGTTCATCCAATATGCCTTTTTCTGTAGTATTGACCAAACATTTCATTTTGGCTTATTTGCAATGCCATTTGAGCAAGCCACCCTGCCTTTTTATTTATGTTAACCATGCCAGTGATCTACCTATGTGCACGTTTCTCCAGTTGGTGATTAAAATCAAATTTGAACACCAATAAAGACTCCTGATACATTGTGGAATAGCCTAGGCACTGACTTCAGTTTAGTTAAGTATTCAAACAGCTGTTTTGAGTAGAAAATCCAGCTTCAGTTTCACTAAGCAGCCTTAATATCAACCTGCAGCAAATTCACTACTGTTGCTGAGTCACACACCTGCATTGCACTTTGATCAGATGCCTCAGTGGCAAGCTATCAGTAATCTCCCCAGCTTCTCTACTCTACTCTGTTCCAACACAGTAATCGCACTCATTCCTATTCCATGGGATTCTTCTGCACTGATTCTTTTCCTGCAGCAACAACACAGTGAAGGAGTTCACCTTAGTCCCAGAGGGCTCTGCTGCTCATTTCACTCCATAGCCAGCATCTTCACCCATTGTCATCTGCAATATGATGCACTTGGACAAAGGCTCTGTCAGTTCCTTTCTCAAATGTGTTTCAGCATAGGAAAACCCTTCACTTGGTCAAATTCTGACATGTTCTACTGTAAAAAGTTTTGAATACATTCTTTATATATAGACTTGCACTTAAAATGTTTCTCTTTTGCATATATCTTAATCACAAAGTGTTATTTAATAATATTTCATTAGGGAGAAAAGGGAGAAAAATGCATTTTAAGGATTCCATTCCACTTAAAGACACCAGCATACTGTCAAAGCAGCATCTGTATATAGTATTGATTAAATTATCATTTAAAATATAATAATTAATTTTTTAATAAAATATTATAATCACAACTGTAAATCAACGTGTATTGTTATACCCACCTTTATGCATAGCCTACAGACTAACAGGCTATTCAGAAGTCCCACCTATCCAACAGTCATTCCATGCTTAAAAATAATTGATTTTATTTTTAAACATTGCAAATAAACTTTATATATTATTACAACTCATTAAATATAATTATAAACTAGATTAGTTATTCCTATGTTCTTGTTTTGAATTATCTTAACCTGATTTAATATTATCCTGAGATGAAAGGCAATTGTAAGCTGACTCCCGCCTACCTCTACATTTGTAACCTATACTGTTTATGGGACATTAGTGACACTTTATGAGACATTATTAGTTTATGATGGAAAATGTGTAATCACTATGACCATAAGCATTGGCCATGTCGGCTTCTCTAGTTTCATATCCTGGGGTAAATATCAATCAAAGCATTCGATGAAATGGCACCATATTGTTTTACGTCTGAAATAACTACTGATTAATTAAGTTTTGCTCTGTAATTTCTCTTAGCACTCAAGTACAAACTTTCTACTGCTATCTCTACATTGCAAGCAACTGTACATGTGCATCACAGGTCACTTGCAAGTTTAAACTATTCACAAACTGAATATATTAGAATTATGTCTATTTTATTGTAATCAGCAGCAATGCATGAATAATGCACAGTTAGCTAGCAAATCTGTGCAGAAAGCCTAAGCAGGTTAGAAATTAAAATATTCTACATTGATTTGGTGAAATATATTGATGTTTTCTTAAAGTAAAGTTGTCCATGGCAGCAATTTGGACAAAAGCTGCTTTTCATAATTTTTGGCTGATTAGCAGAATTCAACTGCAGCAACCTCCAAATGGTTTTCCCAGCCCATCACGTAAATATACACCAGTGAGTTTTTTTAATATTAGACTTTGAACCTGTGAACAGGGAATTTTGTCCTTTGTATCAGAACAGTCAAAGGAGATGACCGAATGGCCAAATATCTCTGAAGCAGAGACAGGATTAGATTAAGGCTCTGCTAATCTATTGATAGGATTATGACTGATTATGAAGGATTCTCCATAGATGGCTAGCTTTTTATGTACTGTGGCCTTGGGCCCTTCTGCAAGCATGAGTTCTATGTAAATTTCCTGCTGCCTTCTGCCTGACACAATAGCAGCACAGCTGAAATACTCTCAAAGGAGAAAATTGTATCTAATGAAACTCATTCCTCTTTGTGATGACTGTTAAAATGTCACTCGCCTCTCTTTTTATATTCCTAATGATTGTGGGGGCTCAGGGAGAGGAAAGAGAGACAACAAATAAAACTGTGCTTTGTCTACGTCATGAGGATGGTATGGATTTATGTGTCACCTATGGACAGAATGGGGAGGTAGTGCAATAGATCCTCACATGTGGGTGGTAGACAGGACTAGATGTCAATGTGAAAGCACATTGTACACACTTTTCACTCTGCTGACTCTATAAACTGATATGTTCTGACAAAGTTAATGCTGATACTGTGTGTTTATTGTACTCTTTGCTGGAACAGGATTTCATAATTGGAGAAATAAACAAAAATACCTGACCATAGGAAATCACATGTTTTGGAATAATGTGAGGGAAGAATAATGTGGTCTGCACTTAAATTGAGTCTTATTGATGAGCTCAATTCTAAACCACAGACAACTATTAAAAAGAAATAATTCAAATAATTGAAACGTTAAGTGAGCACTTCTCAGTGGTGATTCCCGTTGGTTGAAAGCAAGATTATTTTTCAGAAGTGTAATGGATCACTAGAAAACAGACTGAGTTATAACCAAGGTTTAGGGTAGGAACATATGAGACACTGTCTTTTTTTGTTTGTTTCCTTGGGCTTTAATATAGAAAAAGGCTTTAAAATGCCTTAAATGATTTGGGTCACTTTAAGGCAAAATTAAATTAAAGGAGAGTTTAGGAGTTCTATCAGTGTAAGTTCCTTGGCCATACAGTGGAATTTATATTTTCTTAATGCAGGTAATTTCATTCATTCACTCATTATCTTCCGCTTTATCCCACTAGTCGGGGTCACGGGGGGTCTGGAGCCAATCCTAGCATCCTCGGGCGAAGGCTGGGTACACCATATACAGGTCGCCAGTCCATCGTATGGCCAACACACACTCACACACACATTCACACCTACGGGCAATTTAGAGTGACCAATCAACCTAACATGTATGTCTTTGGACTGTGGGAGGAAACCGGAGTACCCGGAGGAAACCCACGCAAGCACAGGGAGAACATGCAAACTCC
>JAOVVH010000052.1:22578955-22591605 GCA_028566435.1 Scorpiodoras heckelii
CATAAAATGCTATCTACATACCACAACCACAGTTGTGTATGTACACACTAATAAACATTATGGGACATTAAATATCACTTTCCAAATATTCTTTCAGTCTGTGTTATTCTATGGTGAAATATGGCCAGGGTATTTACATGTACCGGTACTTATATTCTGGTTCTCATTGAGTAGTTCTTGGCAATGTTCACATAATTAATTTAATACTGTCTGCAACGTGTGGAATTAATAATTGTTTGTTTAAAGAGTTGCCAAAGGACAGTTTCACACTCTAAATTACAAGCTCTGCCAGGCTGAAACCTAGCAGCTCTTTAATATTTTATAAACTGTTACAGAGGTACTTTTTAATTCCCTGAAGAACAGGTAGTCACTTCCTGCACCACAATGCTCAGACACAGGTCTCTGACCTGTGCACCTGGTCGTACCAACACCATATTTTTTTTCTCCTGTGATGATAAAATGAACTGCCTAAATAAATTTGTATCCATTGCAGATTTCCTCAGAACCTAAGAAGACTTTTGCAAATGTACAATGTGTGTATATTTCAGTCCATGTGTTTTCTTTTGCCACATCTTTTTTTAATATAAAGCAGAATATTGTATCGTTTCATATTTCTCTATTCAGTGATGGCTGGTCATGATATGAAATGAAATGATAATGAAACAATTAGAGTAATCTCCGCTAATGATGTGTTACGGATGTTGGTGAAAACTATTAGCCCAAATGGCTACAGGACTCTACAGTCTGGGCTAGAAAGAAATCAGCCCCAGCCTCACTTCATTCGGTGTATATTTTATGCAACCGCTGAAACTGATGGCTGTGGTTCCGCAAAAATAAGAACTAATCCCCTTTTGTTCAAAGCAATGTGATGTAAATACCAAGATTAAACCTATAGTTTTCACTTTGGAAGTACTCAATTACAAATCTAGTAATCTTGGGCACTTTCACTTGTTTTATCATTGTGTTATGTTGGTTCTTAATCATAAGCCACAAACTACAGGGTGGCATGGTGGTGTAGTGGGTAGTGCTGGAACATCCCAGCAAGAAAGCCCCTGGTTTGCTTCTCAGGCAGGGTGGCCTGTTTCCCCCCATGTGGAGTTTGAAAGTTCTTCCCATGTCTGCATGGGTTTCCTCCCGGGGCCCTGGTTTCCTTCCACAGTTCAAAAACATGTATGTTAGGTGAATTAGGGATACCATGCCCTCCCCCCATTGACGAGCATGAAATACTAACCTCTTATGTCATGAATATAACCACTGTGTAAAACATGATGTTAAACTCCTAATAAATAAATAAATACTACAAACATCTTGCACCTGCTTCCTTTCAGGTCCTCAACAAGAAAATATTTGTGTCTCACTGTGGATTTAAAACAAATGAATAAATTTTCCTTCAGTTTCTCTAAATATGATTATGCAATGTGATGTCAAGCAAGCCGCCCTTCTTAGATCACATTACGTAATTGTCTCTTTAGGAATGCTGCTAAAATAATGTCAACATAAGCTAAACTGCAGCAAATAGATTTCTTTTTGCATCAACAGGTATTATGGCAAACCCTCATCTGATGTTGAATCCTATTATTTGTCTTGTGAGCAACAGACAGACAATCCTTCAGACATGCTGCACTCCTTCCTAATGAGTTACTCCTTCATTCCTCCTGTGGATAATACATGACTGAAGGTGGTTAATCAACTTGTGAAAGAACCTGAGGCGAATGTGATCTCCCATGGCCAGACTTTCTCATAACTTCTTCTGACAAGGCATTTATCATACTTGATGAAAGCTTATTTAATATCACAGTGAATCTGATCTCAGATAAAGATAAAGAACATGGACAATAAACTTTCTCTCATACTGTCTGTGATTACCTGCTAATGACAATCAAATAAAAGCTTTAGATGTGAAACTTACCTTACTATCATCTGAAATACTTTGGACCGTATTCACAACATATTGAAAGTTTGCAGACTGATTTTTAATACTGGAAAGAAAAAGAGCACTCAGTACAATTTCAAAGCTTTCTCTACTTTCATAGAATTGCTATCATTTGGTTTTATTTCCATACTCTAAATCATCTTAGTACGAGGCAATTAGAGGCAGCTATGATATTTGCTTAATATAATTCAATGAAAGCCTGTATTCACTCACTCCAGGGAAATATTTTCTCATGACAGCCTGCATTGGCAGAATGGAAATAGCAATAAGAGTGATTTTATCCCGGGCACACAGAGAAAATGGAAAATAAAAACCTCTGGGTGATACGTGGTATTTTTAATTGCACCAAACTCACTTGTATCGTCTCATCCATGGAGGATAACATATGAGGAGGCTAGGGCAATGTTTACCTAGATAAAACAATCATGCTATGATTGATTATTTTCTGAAAGTAATGATCAACATGTTTTTCATCTGCAACTGTTTTGGTAACTAGCTGGTATCAGGTGAGGAAAATAATAGCACATGCAGTATGCATTTAAAACTGAGTGAAAATGATAGACATTCAACCATCTGGTAGTATCAAAAATTCAGAAGATTCTCATTTGACTCGTTATCTAAGCCGATTGCCCTACTGCTGGGTTGCAGAAGGTGCTGAAGCCTGTCCTAGCACCCACTGGAAAAAAAACATGGATAAGTCACCAGTTCATCACCGGGCAGACACATTCACACCTAGTGCCAATATAGTCTCAAATTTTCCTAACTACATTCTTTGGACTGTGAAAGGAAACTGGAGCACACAGAGAAATCCCATGCAAAAACAAGGAAAATATGCAGACCCTGGTCACCCAGCTGAGGAATCAAGCCCATGCCCTTCTTGCTGTAAGGCAACAGCACTACCCACTGTGCCGACTCTGATTTCACTAAACTGTAATTAGTTTTGGAGTTGTTATATCAAGCCCATCCATCCATCAAAGTGAGAAATTAGCACTTGTCTAAGATAATAACCATTTATTACTTCATAAATATTGTATAAGCAATGACCCATGAGTGTTTAAATTTTAGCCAAATAAGCCCTTCTGGCACAAATATGGATCCATCCTTGGAAATTATTTGTTTGGCTTTGTTTTTTACTTGTAGAAACTGAGCTACTCTGAGGCAACAGTGTCATTCATTTAACAGAAGTATCTGTCTGGCTGATCATATCACAGATTTTGCATATCAATGCGTGCATCTGAGATTGAAATCCATTCCGTTTCCTAGATAGCACTGTGATGGTTTCCCATTATGAAGATGTCACCCTGAGGTGAAATGAAAATGCCATGCCAATTTCTGCAAGCCAGTGCACTAAATGCTTGAAGCCAGCCCATATTAGGTGAAATATACTCTCATAGTTTAACCTCAGTCTTTTCTATGATGGCACAGAACAAACAACACTGCTGGGCTTTTTTTTTTTGTGTAATGGAAACTAAATATCTATGGTAGGTTTCATTAAAAAAAATGTAAAGAATAATATAAAATAAAAATAGTGTAGCTGTATTATATGTCCATGAAGATCAGAACAACAAGAACATTAGTGAGGTCAGTACTGATATTAGATGTCTTGCAAATGGCAGCCCAGTGCCTTCCAAAAATATTTGATGTGGCTGAGGATAGAGCTAAACGCAGGCGTTTTTTACACAGTGACTAAAACATGAAAAGGCTGTCTGCCACATGCTGGAGTGTGATGTTTGACTGGAACTGGGGGGAGTTAATGAAAACCCTAGACCAACATTACTCCACTTTACCTTACAGCTGGAATTACACATTGAGGCAGGTAGCATTCTCTAATAATACACCAAACAAAGACTTTTTCCTATTGTCATATAGCACAGTGTCCATTATTCCTGACCCCACTTAATGCCTTTACACACTGCTCCATATCCAACAGAGTGAGCTTTATACCATGTGAGCCAGTGCCCTTCACTTTCACTGCAAATTGTAATCCTAGGCTTTTGTTGTCTCTCTCCTCGACGAGTAATCACTATATTGTTTTTCAAGGAAGTTGGAATCTGTACATAAAGTGAACATGTTAAGAACTAACTTGGCATATACTGTAATTTGCAAAATTGTATTGTATTGTAGCATATTATATGGGAAAAAAAAAATAACCACATTATAATTAACTACAAAGTATAATTTGCTCATAAACACACCATTATGAGCCTTGTAATGTCAGCAATTTAAACTTTAAATGTGAAGTGCAAAAATAAATGACTAGATTATGTATTCTGACATGAATTATAATCAGATATGATAATATAATATATATTTTATAATATAAAATGCATTACTGTTTGTTTATTAGGGGTTTAAAATCATGTTTTTACACAGTGGTTATATTCATGAGAGGTTAGTATTTCACCCTTGTCATTGGGGGGAAATTAGTGTCTCCAATTTCCTAACATACATGTTTTGGGGACTGTGGGAAGAAACCAGAGCCTCTGGTCAAAACCCACACAGACATGGGGAGAATATTCAAACTCCACACAGAGAATACCCAGGTTGCCTTACCTGGAAAGTGAACCCAGGCTCTTCTTACTGTGAGGCAGCAGCACTACCCATTACACCACCAAACATGCTAGACAGTGTTAAACCTTTATAAAATACAAGTTTCATGTTTTCTTTCAGCAAGTTTGTATATTCCATCAGTCATATAGTGAACAAATTCAGGGTCTACAAGAACTAATGTAGTGTTCACTAACTATTCAAAGCAGTTAAACCTTTGACATAAAAATGAGACGCCATCTACATATCTTTTGCATGTCATTTCTTGCCATGGGCCCATTTTAATGTGCGTGTTTCAACTAAATATTGCCTGGGTGCTTGAATCCTGTCGTCTTTATCTCTCTAAGAGGCTAAAAGTGTATTGTGTTACACTGCAGCTTCATGGTGACCAAGGTCTCAGGCAGAGCCGTTTCAATAGTTTCATCTGCGTTTCCCTGGGAACACTTTTTTTCATAATCAACAAGTACAATACCTTCCTCTCTCTGCTTAAGCATTGAATTTCTGATTGCTTTTCTTGCACGACTGCACAATCTTCCAACCTGAGCAAGCTAACAGATCCCATCTGTAGGTGTGCATCAGTATTCAGGATATTGGGTAATGCGGGATGGGGCTAAGAAGCTTATAGCTTTGTCTGTCATGGCATTTTCAGAGCATAAAGCTGTCAGTCCAAATTGAGACAACAATTAAAAGTATAAAGGTATGAAAATGTACACACAAAAATTCTCTTCAGTGTGATCAGTTGCCACTGACGTGTAAGACCAATGTCAGGCCAATGGCATGCTTGTAAATGACCCTTGCTGGCTTGTGGCCTGCTGAGACACAGTTACTATAAAGCACACTTCCTCTGTCACTCAGTAGTCATTATGGGCTAATGGCCACTGGAGCAGTGTACTTCCATGCTTTGTCCTGGAAATGAGGGAGGACTAGGGAGGAGCGAGCTAAGAAAAAGAAACTGACAGTTGGCTCAGTCACTTTTAATTAGATAATTAGCTCATTGTCTTTTTCTGGCATTTGAGAAAGCACTACTACAAATGGGCTAGGGAATGGAGCTGAGGGTAATGCATTAACCCTGTGTTCTCTGACCGAGCAAGAATTCATTCCCGCAGGATGACTCCGATGCTCTCCGCCTGCGTTATTTCCTGGACAGATTGCACACTTGACCTGTTTTTTGGCCCACTATTGATTTTGAAGCATTACAGCAATATTAGGATGAGGTGGGAGACTTTTCTGAGTGAAGGCTCCAATAAGCTTGTTTTGTCCCCTCTTCCCACATCTCGTGGCTTTGTTGACTTTGGGTTCTTCTGGTCGATAAAAATAAATTCCTCCATGAATGTCTCTGAAATATTGCCTTGTCATGAAGCATCCTCTTCAGACTTAGATAGGGGAATAGAACATTAATCAAATAAAGGTGATCTCATTTCAATCAGACCCTGCAATCCTGTGGATCCTGGCAGAGTGTGGACAGCTTGAACCTGTTACAAGACAAGCTCCGTACACCACAGAGCCACACTGTCAGACCTGATGTCATACACTCATCTGTCCATTCATTTCAGGTTTATTCTTTTCTTTCTCTTCCAATGTTTCTTTTATGTGGTAGATACACAGTGAAAGCTCTCTGTCTCCATGTGCATTAGCTGGTCTTTAACATGAATTATTGATTTGACTTTACTGATCACCAAGTCCACAGCTCCTGGCCTCACAGCACTATGGGCAAAGTGCTTATTTGAGCTTTCAAACAACAGCCTGGCTGTGACAGACGATGTTGTAAAACTTTGCCATTATCTCTTTTGCACTATTAGTCCAAAGATAACATTTTTTTGTACCGTTTTCCTGTAGGACAGTTTTACAGGCTGATATATCTGTATGAAGCTTTTAGTAACGTTTCATTTATTACTTAACTTGACACTTGCCCTTTGCATTTGAAGCAGGGAGGTATAAATATAGCTTGGACTATCTCTCTGTGTCTGTCCTTTCTTTGACATGGTTTACTGGTAAGAGATAAAACGTTATTATTATATTATATTATACAACAAGAATTTGTTCTGCTTGACAAAGTGATCAATGTTAGAAGTGATTTCATTACCATATTAGGCTAATCCTCCAAGAGAAGAAATGTGAAGCCATATGCTCCATAGTGATGTCAGAACTTATGACATCACCTCCGCAATCTGTTTGGACATGTAGATCCCATCATCTACTCATGTAGTTGAGTCATTGGGACAAAAGATCAATTGCTAGATGGCATTACATCTGAGTCTAAAATGGGATGGATGAATGTATGCCGATAGAGCAAATATTTATGACTCATCCAATTATGGCTTTTAGCTGATGAACACTTGACTCACAAATGCTGTGATGTATATATAATTACAGACAAGCCATAAAGTAAAACACTTTATGATACACTGACACATGACAGTAGAAAAAAGTGAATGTCTATATTGCATAAATTTACAGAATATATAAATATATAAAACATAATCACCATAAACTTTAAATTAAAATGAACAGTGACAACAGAGATCAAATTATCCAAATTCTCTTAATGTCTCCTACAATAAAGCTAAAAATGTGATAATTAGTTACTCCAACTCCAAGTCCAAATGACTACAACCCCAATTCCAAAAAGAATTGGGACGTGCTTTACAAATGTCACAAACCCTTATTATATTCACAACAGAACACAGAACACATATCAAATGTCGAGACATTTTACTATTTCGTGAAAAATATTAGCTTATTTAGCTTATAATCTCAAAAAAGTTGGGACGGGGCAACAAAAAAAGTCATTAGTACTAATAAAAAACAGCTGACAGAGGATTTTGCAACTAAGTAGGTTAATTGGCAACAGGTCAGTAACATGACTGGATATAAAAAGAGCATTTTAGAGCGACATAGTCGCTCAGAAGTAAAGATGGGCAGAGGTGCACCAATCTGCACAAAACTGTGCCTAAAAATTGTGCAACAATTTCAGAAAAATGGTCCTCAACGTAAAATTGTGAAGACTTTAAATATCCCACCATTTACAGTACATAATATCATCAAAAGATTCAGATATTCTGGAGAAATCTCAACAGGTCAATATTGGATGCTCAATATTGGTCAATATTGGATGCTCGTGATCTTTGGGCCCTCAGACGGCATCAAAATCAGGTATGATTCTGTACAGGAAATCACTGCAAGGGCTCAGGAACACTTCCAAAAATCATCGTCTGTGAACACAGTTCACCGTGCAATCCACCAATGCAAGTTAAAGCTGTATCATGAAAAGAAGAAGCCATGTCAACACTATCCAGAAATTCCGCCATCTTCTCTGGAACAAAGCTCATTTAATATGGACTGAGGCAAAATGGACAACTGTTCTGTGGTCAGATGAAACAAAATTTGAAATTCTTCTTGGAAAAGACAGACTCTGTGTCCTGCCGACTAAAGAGGAGAGGAACCATAGAGCTTGTTATCAGCGCACAGTTCAAAAGCCTGCATCTCTTATGGCAGGGGTGTCAAACTAAATCCACAAAGGACCGTGTGGGTGCAGGTTTTCTTTCCATCCAAGCAGAAGCTACACACTACTGAAGGACAAGATCCACTGATTAGATCCATTGATTAAAAACAGGTGGAATGAGGTGTGGCTCCTGCTTGGTTGGAAGGAAATCCTGCACCCACATGGCCTTTTGTGGATCTCTGCATTAAGCTACTAGCTGTTCAGCAGTACTGGTGAAAGGTCTGACCTGCCTGCAGGCCTGCAGCCTGTCCAGACCTTTGACCAGTACTGCTGAGCAGTTAGAATCCTACATCAGACAAGAATGGGATAGCACTCCACTCCCAAAACTCCAGCAACTGGTCTCCTCAATTCCCAGATGTTTACAGACTGTTGTTAAAAGAAGAGGGGACGCTACATAATGGTAAACATGGTGCCATCCCAACTTTTTTGAGATGCATTGCTGCTATCTAGTTCAAAATGAGCTGAAATTTTTCATTTTTCAACATGGTATGTGTTCTATGTTATATTGTGAATAAAATATGAGTTTCTGACATTTGCAAATCATTCCATTCTGTTTTTATTTACATTTTATACAATGACCCAATTTTTTGGAATTGGGGTTATAATATAGTGCATTTTAGGGGCAGTGGTAGCCCAGTAGGTTAGGACTCCAGGTTGCGGTTCGGAAGGCTGGGGGTTCAAGCCCCGACAGGAACGGCTGCCCTTGGGCCCCTGAGCAAGGCCCTCAACCCACCACTCAACTGTGTCCCACTTAAGGGGGAGGGTTGCATCAGGAAGGGCATTCAGTGTAAAAACTGTGCCAAACCAAGATGCAGACTTGATCCGCTGTAGCAACCCCAAGGAATGGGAGCAGCCAACGGAAATACATACAATATAGTGCATTTAAAACCCACTTTCATTACCCAAAGTGCTGTCCAGAGGTAGCTTAATGCATAAAGAATGTGTGGGGTTTTAAAAGCTAATCATAAAAAATAAAATAAAATAACACTGAATTAAAAATGATTAATAATAGAGATAGAAACTTCATCCACATACATCTGGGAGGTTGCGAAATTCACCTAATACTTTCTCTTCCAGTGACATTTCTCTCTCAAAGCATGAATCATCCACATGCGCATTAAACAGATATTTAGGTAGGATTTGAGTATGAGGGATTGCAGTCTCTTGCGAGCACAACCACTTAATTAAACCAACGGAGGCGAGCGCAGTCACATCATGCCAATGCTCAAGGTTATCCTTTTATCTGTCGTTTGAAAGCAGAGAGAAGTCTTGGCGTGTTTGACAAGGCATAATGAGTTTTAAAAGCACTGTAGTGTATGAGATATGGTGGGTCAACTGAGGGGGCAAACAGCAAGTAAGTAAAGGGGGGACGAAAGAAATGAGTGAACTAAGAGTGAAGATCCGTTGTGGAGAAACAGAATTAACAATCATGCTTTCGATACATTTCAGTCGAACAAATATGTTACAGCTAGGCAGACAATGAAAAATGTTTAAGTGGAAAATAATCAGCTTATAGTCACCTTGGTAAGTACTGTCCAGAATATGCAAACAACCATCATCCTGCTCCAAATCTACAGGAATCTTCTTTGTCTAGTTAGATTGGGACAAGTGGCTTTTATTGCAAATCTTCCATGTAACATTATAATTTTGAGTGAAATAAACATTTGGGGTTTTTTTCAGTATAATGCTGCAACACTATACACAGGACTACAAGTGCAAATATAAGACAGTGTGAGAAAAATGCAAAATATATAATAAATATACAAGACAATACATACACAGGACTGTTACTAATTAGACCGGACAGCAGAGCAGTAGAAACCAGAGCAAACAACTGTTTGCAAACTGTTGACTCCATACTATTATGCAGTGTGTGTAGACAACATTTGGGGAAAAAGCATAGCAGCAAGAACATTAGTTGTCCTGTAGCAGCATAATAGCTTTGTCTGTGAAATTTAAAAATGTAACCTCTGACCCTTCTGCAGCTTAATATTCATTTATTCATATTAAAGCATATTCCTCAGAAACGGCTATGAATCTTTCAGTGACTACAATGAAATAACAGGAATACCTTCTGTTGATACCTTCTGCAGTGCCGTGCTCAGACTGAAGCAATAAGAAATATAGCAAATAAAGTGCTGACAGTACTATAAAATACAATAGCAGCACAAATAATAATAAAAATTTCATTTATCCATTTTATAATCCAGATTTATATTCAACTAACACCAACTCAGAAATACTTCCTGAATATAATTTAGAGTTTCATCGCAGCTCTTCAGCACACAGACCAAATGTGCCACTGAGATATTAATGAATTGTTGTTGTGTAACATCTATGACACATGGGTGGGGCAAAAGAGAGAAAAACAAAAAACAAAAAACAACACACTAACCAAATGATTCATTATGCTTCATCTAGCTGCTAATCTGCTCAGTACAAGTCATCTCTTTTATCCGGCACTGTGGCTCAACCCAAGTAGAAGTCTGTGCCCTTTGCTGGTCTTATTATAGTCAAGGGATCTTATGGATTCAGCTGATCCATACTGTTTGTCCAGTGCGTGACAGGGACCGTCCCTCCCGTGCATGATTTCAGCTGATTAACATTTTAGGTGACACATCTGTCATGACCCTAATCAAATATTCTGGAATAAAGCCTGTGACCATATTAACATTTTAGAGCCATTAAACTTCAGTACCCCAGTGCGTGAGTGTGTGCGTGTGTGTATGTGATTCTCAGCTCGTACAAAACAACAATATCAGAACAAGACATTATCTACACTCTGCTTTTTTTGTGTAGGTGAACGTGTTGTTTATCTGAGTGGAAAGCCAGGCTTGGTGTTGTTAGAAAAAGCAGTTCATCATTATATTTAACTGACTATTACACACTATTAATTTTTTTTTATATATAAAGTGTACCACTAATTAGGTTCAGTTCATTTTGATGTGCCTTCTGCTTTAAAATGTTGTATTTTAGTCCAATTAAAGGATAATTGCATTTTTCAGAGAAGACATTTTATGCATGGTTTAAGCATAAAAATAACTTCGTTGCACAAGTTTCTAAAGTAGAATACAACGCAAAAATTACCTTCTAAGGATTATAATGATTATTTCAGACCTTCTAGTATACCACTAATGATATGATATACCACTAGTACTATATACTGCAGTGACATCCTTCAGACATTTTCGATGTCCTTCCTCATGATCAACTTCTAGATCATGCTTCTGTAGTGCAAGAACATACGTGACTCATGCTAGCACTGCCAAAATACTCCTTCATAATTCACATGATCTGGCTCCTGGCCTATCCCAGGTACACTTGATGCAAGGCAGGGACACATCCTAACCGGGTTGCCAGTCCATCACAGGGTACCATGCAGAAACATTCAAACACTTGTTCATACCCAGGGGTGATTTCAAGTTGCCAGTCCACCAACTGGCATGTTTTTGGTAGGCTAGTTGGGAGGAAATTGGAGAGCCCCAACGTTGACATCAGAAGAACCCCGCACAGACAGTATGAGAGCATTTTCAACTTGAAAAACGAAGCAGGATCCATTTCCTTTGGCAGGCTTTGGGAAGCGTAGACTGTACTTTAACACTGTCACTCTGTGAAAAGCACAAAGCGTCCGGTGAAGTGGGGGCGAGGCGCTGCTAGCAAGAGGAGGAGGAGGAGGAGGAGGAGGAGGAGGTGGAAGAGGAGGAGGAGGAGGAGGAAGAAGAAGAAGAGGAGGAGGAGGAGGAGGGAGGAGAATTTCACACAAACAACAGAACAATGAAACACGTTTGCGCCGGTGGTGCCGCAGAAGCACGTGAGCTCTTTCGGTCTACGGGCCGATCTGTGGCACCGAGTCGCGGCCAAGAGGCGACACGCTGTCGGCAGGGAGCGAGCAGCAGCACACACGCTGAGATGACGGTGACTCAGAAGCGCGTCAGCGCGCCGGCGACGTGCCACGGCCAGAGCGCGCGCCTGGGGAGCTGCGAGCTCACACACGGGCACCTGCGCTCCAGTTCCTCACTATCTCAGCGAGTTTCTGATGATTTCCCTACGATTCAGCACCACAATAAGCACTTAAAATGATATACTATTACAAAGCATACTAATTTTATTGCCTAGTATTTCTTATGTAATAATAATACGCAAAAATAATATGGCGCATAATATATAATGACCCACTATTTGTACATATACCCTGTTACTCTGTTTGACTTAGTTATTCAGGTTTGTTGTGCACTCTTTTGAAATTTGTATGTATATATTTACGCTATAGATGTAAACGTTTGACCATCACATCATATGTGGGCCTTCTCCAAATTGTTACCACAATGTTGGAAGAATTAGGGGCCCAAACCTGTTCCAGCATGACAATGTCCCAGTGCGCAAAGTGTGCTCCATGTAGACTCTGTGCCAAGTTTGGAGTGAAAGAGTTTGAGTGGCCTGCACCGAGTCCTGACCTCAACCACAACGAGATGAACTGAAGGTTCTCACTGATGCTCTTCTGGCAGATTAAGCAAATCCACACAGCCACACTATAAAATGCATACAGAAGAACAGCAAAGGGGGACTAAATGGGAATGTTCATTCATCCATCCATTATCTTCCGCTTTATCCCACTAGTCGGGGTCACGGGGGGTCTGGAGCCAATCCCAGCGTCATCGGGCGAAGGCG